>JAMKCH010071169.1:0-18823 GCA_023653785.1 Ophioderma brevispina
AAATAATTGTGACTGACTGATCTTTCTGCTCAAAAAGTGGTGAATAACCAATTTTTTTTTATATATGGCTTAAGGCTATATTTGCCAATGGAAAAATCAGTCAACCTTACATATGATGAGGTCAAACTCGTGAATTTGTAGGAATAATGAAATTCTCAGCTGTATAGCATTTTTATTTTAGCAGCAAGAAAATTTCACAAATGGGCAAACCCATGTTAGTAATGTTTTGTGAATTTTGCCAATTTTCTGCATGATTTTTTTTGTCAGATTGAAGCTTTGCTAAATTGTGGCTATAAAGTGCTCAAGTTGAGCCTACATTATTTGCAGGTGATATTGAAGTGCAAAAAAAAACTATTTGAATGGCGGCATTTGTTGGTTGCCGTAAAGGAGAAAACTATGAGGGCGGTCCGATTTCTTTTTTAATTTTTTGTTTAGATCTTCACAGATGGTTTGAACACAAGATGCCACTATTTTTAAACTATTTTTAACTTTTTTTAATGGCAATGCAAAGGTCTTTTATTTGACTTGTTGTAGTTGTTGATATTTTTCATCTGGTTTGTAAAAAAAATGTTTGTTTTTTTAAATTGTGAATGAAAAAAAAAAATCATGGAGTCAGTAAGCAGAATTTTCTTATTTTGTGATAATTTGAATCAGAAAATTTGCGTTGCGCAGTTTTGTCACATGCCTTAAAGGCCCTATCGGTGATATGGCTAATCAGAAATTAAAAAAAAATCATCAAAAATCAGATTGTGGTTATTGGGTCCGTGCCTTAAGGCAGGAAGAACATAGGGATCACTTTGTCCACTGTTGTTGTTAATGTCTGTTGTTGTTGTTGTTGATGTCTGTTGTTGTGAGAAAGGGTTAACATTTGCCTGTAATATCCACATACCATCACAGGTGCAACGTGGCATCCCCCATTTGTTGATGAGGTCAAAGATCACATACCAAGGTCAAAGGTCATGTGAGGTCAAGTTGTAAAATAGGCTGAAAATGTAAAATTGACCTCATTTTTTGAAAAGTTGAAGTTCAATTGGAACCAAACTTGGATTATGGAGCTTACATGCAAACCCTCATTTGTTTATGAGGTCAAAGGTCATATAAAAAAAAAAAAAAAAAAAAAAAAAAAAAAAAAAAAGGTCATGTGAGGCCTATCCTTCACAAAGCGCGACGACAGCCTCAGGCGACACAAGTGGTCCGAGGACTGATGTATTTTTGGAACAAGTATAGGTATCATAACATGCCCTGCAAGTGATATAAAGTCTAGAAGCAACCTAATAAGAACAAAATCAGATGTTTTAGTCATTATTGTCCGTACAGACAATTACTACAACATGTAATTGAATAAAGATTCATATCTCTGAACATTGCTGTTTTCTTCCTTTTCTGTCAATTTGTCAGCTAGAAAATATACCTTATGAGAGTCCTACAGACTTATCCTTCACTTTTAAGCTATTCCTACAAATTTCAAATATTTTTTTATCTTTTGGTTGAATCACTGATAGTGTCTTTAAGGCAGGAAGACGCATAGGGATCACTTTGTCCACTGTTTTCTGTTGTTGATGTCTGTTGTTGTTGTCAAAAAGGTTATCATTTGCCTGTAATATCGGCATACTTAGATGGATTTAAACCAAACTTGCTTCACAGGTGCGGGATCCCCCATTTGTTGATGAGGTCAAAGGTCACATACCAAGGTCATAGGTCATGTGAGGTCAAGTTGTAAGATAGACTGAAAATGTAAAATTGACCTCATTTGAAAAGTTGGAAGTTCAATTGGAACCAAACTTGGTTTACAAAGATTACATGCAAACAATCATTTGTTTATGAGGTCAAAGGTCATATATCAAGGTCAAAGGTCGTGTGAGGCCTATCCTTCACAAACCGCGACGGCAGCCTCAGGCGACACAAGCGGTCCGAGACCGATTATTTTTTTTAAGGATGGTTCACTCACTTAAGCCTATCGTGATTGTCTACTCAGCAAACCCCCCCCCCCCCCTCGAAAAAATCAGCAAAATCAGATTTTTGCATTTATGTACACCAAGTACAGGTATCCTAACATACCCTGCAATGATAAGACGCAGAGCACCTAATAAGAACAGAAATCGAGATTTTTTAGTCATTGTACTGTCCGAACGGACACTTACTACCACACGTAATATGCATGGAGAATCGTATCTTTGTTATACTGCCGTTGTTCTCCTCTTTCTGTCAATTCTACCGCTGTAAAAGGTAACTTTGAGAATTCTACAAAGACTATCTTCACTTGAAGCGATTCCTGCAATTCAAATATTTTTGTATCAAATCACTGATAGTGTCCTTTAATCCCCTCCCCCAGTAACAGATGTGTGACAATACCCTTATCATTATTTGCTAAATTAGAAACCCTAAAAAAAAATCTAAAAAAAAATCACAATATATTTTTTTGTTGGCACCTGCTAACGCAGGAAAACATAGTAGTGGATAACTTTTCTACTGTTGGCTGTGAGCTCCCTGGCCATTAACAAAGGTTAGCAATTGCTTGACCTTTGATGAAACCTATGTGACCTTTGACTTTTCCATTAAAATCAAACAATGTCAGTTCTCACATATGTATTCACTGATTAACTTCATCCTTGTTAGAATACCACTGGCCCAAGGCTCATGTGGTGTAAACAGGTTGACCTCTGATGACCCGTATGTGAATTCATATCACCAAACTGCGACTTCACGAGTCCGAGCACGAACTATATACAACACACATGAGAATATTGCGCTCGTGCAAGACATGTGGAACCAACGGTTTTGTGGTGGCTCAAATTTCATTGCCAAGACCTGATTTGTCATAGTTGATACACGTTTTTGTGAAGTTAACATATAGTATTCGTTTTATGGGTGTGAATACTTTGCAAGCAAACCGTTTTCGCACATTTGGACAGAAAATGACGTATACCATGATCCCTTTAACACCATAGAATCACTAGTACATTGTTTACTGTGGTATTTTATTTCCGCATTGCTGTTCTGGTTTGTACCTAGGATGCCAAGAATCCGACCTTCCCCTGTAATTTTTATGATTTTACAAACCAACAAGTAGGTCAAGTTCGGTGCGGTGGGGGCACCGTTGGGGCAAGTGATCTTCATCTGGGCTTACCCAATCGATCAGGCAAGCTGCCAGAAAAAATTAAGTTTATATGAGTGGGAATACCCAAGGAAGTCTCATGAGACTAGTCCAGATGGGTTCTTCTACACATGAAAAATTTGGTGCCACAACATTGAATTGATTAATATTATGAGGGGATTTCCCCAAAGAAGTCATTGAGCCCAGGTCCATAAATGGGGTTTTCTTGTACACATGAAAAATTTTTGTGGCCACAAAAGTGAATGGTTGATAATATTAGGGGATTTCCCCAAAGAATTCTTGTGAGCACACTCCAATGGATTCTTGTACACATTAACTTCAAATTTTTTTTAAGACTTTTTTCTTGTTGAATCAAATTTATCCTTGCAACTGCAGGGATTGCTTGGTAGAGAAACCTTAAGCATAGATCAAATTATACCACTGGTATATCATGTTGACCCCTTATTACAACTGGAGTGGTGTTCTGAATGTGTTCTTAAAGTACTAATTGTGACTGACTTACCGCTCAAAAAGTGGTGAATAACCAAATGTTTTTTATATATGGCTTAAGGCTACTTTGCCACTGAAAAATCAGTCAACCTTACATATGATGAGGTCAAAGTCATGAATTTGAAGGGAATAATGAAATTCTCACTGTTATAGCCCTTTTATTTTAGCAGCAAGAATTTCACAAATGGGCAAAACCCATGGTTAGTAATGTTTTGTGAATTTTGGCCATTTTCTTGCATGATTTTTTTGTTGGTCAGATTTAAGTTCTTTGTTAAATTGTGTCTAGGACTGCTCAAGTTTGGAGCCTACATTATTTGCAGGTGAACTGAATGTGCAAAAACACTATTTGAATGTGCAGTGCTATGTGTTTGTTGCAGTCCGGATAAAATATGAGGGTCGTCCGATTTCTTTTTTAATTTTTTTTTTCGATCTTACGAATGTTTGAACACAAGAATGCATATTTTAACCTAATTTAAAACTTTTTTTAAGGCATAGCAAAGGTCTGTAGTGTTACTTGTTTGTAGTTGTTGGAATTTTCATCTGTGTTGTAAAAAAAAAATGTTTGTTTTTTTAAATTGTGAATGAAAATCATTGTCAGTAAGCAGAATTTTTTATTTTGTGCTATTTGCATAGAAATTTGCGTGGCATTTTTGGTCAACCTGCCTTCAAGGCACTTATCGTTGAAGCTAAACATAAACTAAAAAAATCATCAAAAATCAGATTTTTGTATATTGTGTCACGTGCCTGTAAGGCGGAAGCACCTAGGGGACATGTTGTCCACTGTTGTTTGTTAATGCTGTTGTTGTTGTTGTTGATGTCCTGTGTGTCTGTTGTTGTGAAAACGGGTTCACATTTGCCTGTAATATCGACATACTTTGAATGGATTTAAACCATACTTGATCACATGTGCAACTTGGCATCCCCCATTTGTTGAGGGTCAAAGGTCACTAAAAGGTCAAAGTTCACGTGAGGTCAAGTTGTACAAATAGGCTGAAAAGTAAAATTTACCTCATTGAAAATTACAGTTCAATTGGGAACCAAACTTGGATTATGGAAGCTACATGCAACCTCATTTGTTTATGAGGTCAAGGTCAATATCAAGGTCAAAGGTCTGTGAGGCCTGGTCCCATTCACAAACCTCGAAGCAGCCCTCAGGCGACACAAGCGTCCGAGGACCGATTGTATTTTTTGGAAACAATGTAGAGTATCCTAACATGCCCTGCAAGTGATTAAGTCTAGAAGCAACTAATAAGACAATCCGATGTTTTAGTCATTATTGTCCGTACGGACACTTCTACAACCTGTAAGTGAATAAAGATTCATATCTCTGAACAACATTGCTGTTTTCTGTTTTCTTCTTTCTTCTTTTCTGTCAATTTGTCAGCTAGAAATATACCTTATGAGAATCCTTCAGACTTTATCCTTCACTTTTAAGCTATTCCTACAAATTTCAAATATTTTTTTTATCTTTTTTCGGTTGAAGCACTGATGTGTCTTAAGCAGGAAACACATCGGGAATCACTTTGTCACTGTTTTGTTGTTGATGTTTGTTGTTTCAAAAAGGTTAACATTTGGCTGTTAATATTGGCATACTTCGATGGAGTTAAACCAACTTGCTTCACCGGGTGCCGGTATCCCCTTTGTATGAGGTCCAAAGGTCATCTACCAAGGCATAGGTCCATGTGAGGTCAAGTTTTAAATACTGAAAATGTAAAATTGGCCCTCATTTGAAAATTTGGAAGTTCATTGGACCCAAACTTGGTTCCAAAGATTACAATGCAACAATCATTTGTTTATGCGGTCAAAGGTCAGATATCAAGGTCAAAGGTCTGGTGAGGCCTATCCTTCACAAACCGCGACGGCAGCCGCAGCACACAAGCGTCTGAAGACCGAATGTAAATTTTTTTGAAGGTCGTTCAACTCACTAAAGACAATTCATGATTTGCTAATCAGAAATTCGAAAAAATCAATCAAAAATCAGATTTTTGCCTGTATGTAACAGTACAGGATCCTACATACCCTGCCAAATGAGAAGACCATAAGCAACCTAAGAAGGACAAATGGAGATTTTAAGTCATTACTGTCGCGAACGGACACTTACTACAACACGAAGTTGATGGAGAAATCGTATCTTGGAATCTGCTGACTGGCCGTTCTTCCCTTTCTGGCAATTCTATCTACAGCTGTAAAGGTAATTATAGGATCCTATCAGACTTATTCTTCACTTTGAAGGCTATTCCTGCAAATTTCAAATTTTTCAAATCACTGCTAGTGTCGTTAATCCCTTCCCACCAAGTACCTATTGTGCAGATTCCATTATCATGATTTGCCTAAATTAAAAACCCAAAAAATCTAAAAAAATCACCATCATATATTTTTGGCACCTGCTAATCAGGAAAACATATAGGGACTAACTTTCTACTGTTGGCTGTGGACCTTGCCATAACCAAGTTAGCAATTGCTGACCTTTGATGAAACCCAGTGACCTTTGACTAATTTCATTAAAATCAAACAATTGATCATTTCTCACATATGGATTCACTTATTACCTTCATACTTGTTAGAAGAACCACTGGCCCAAGTCTCCTGTGGTGTTTAAACAGGTTGACCTCTGATGACCCCGTATGTGACTTCCATCACAAACTCGACTTCACGAGGTCCGAGCAATACGTATACAACACACATGAGAATATTGCGCTCGTGGCAACATTTGGAACCACCTTTTGCCAAATTTTCATTCCAAGACCTATTTTGGTCATCGTTTTGATCACACGTTTTTGTGAAGTTAACATATGTATTCGTTTTAATATGGGTGATTGTGACTTTTTGTAGCAAACGGTTTTGGCACAGTTATGACAGAAAAATGCTGTACAAATACCCTGAGTCTTTAACACCATGAATCTATGTACATTGTTTACTGGGTATTTTATTTATCCGCCATTGGCTGTATGTGTTGTTACCCTAGGAATGCCAAAGAAATCCGACCTTCCCCCCTGTAATTTTGTATGATTTTTACAAACCCAAAAAGTAGGTCAAGTTCGGTGCGGTGGGGGCAACCGTTGGGGCAAGTTATATTTCATCTGGTCTTCACCCAATCGATCAGGCAAGCTGCCAGAAAAAAAATTAAGTTTATATTATGGAGGGGGGGTATTTCCCCAAGGAAGTCTCATGAGACTAGTCCAGATGGGTTCTTCTACACATACAAATGTGCCACAAATTGAATTGAATAATATATGAGGGATTTCCCAAAGAAGTCTGGAGCCCGGGGCCAGATGGTTCTTGTACACCTGAAATTTTGTGCACAAAATTGAATGGTTTGATAAGTATCTAGGGGATTTCCCCAAAAATTCTTGTGATCACAAGATCCAAAGGATCTTGTACACATGAACATTGTGCCACAAATTAGTTGGTTTGTATTATGAGGAGGGATTTCCCAAAGGTCCTCGTGAAACCCAATCCAGGCTGAAAAACAACTTTGGATATTAATAGACAAGTGCTTAATTCTAGATGTACATCAACAGCTGTGCACATTATACACACATGGCAGAAACAGATCACAAGTACTATTTTAAGCGTGGTGTCACCTTCATTCCTATAGCAAAAGCGTCCCCGTCGCGGCCCTGGTACAAGCATATCCGGCATTTCTATCTTCGGTTTTATTTATTTCATATTCCTATAAACTGCCGGCTATGCCTCACTAATTTTGCTTTTTTTTATAACTGCTCGTAAGGTTTTAAATTGTTAATATTTGCATTTTTTATTGATCACTGTCTATTCCCTTATACTTGGGTCTTTTTTGAAGGCCGTCAAATTTAACGTGTTCGCTACCTTTTGACCTGCTGAACAAGCTCTGATCCTTTTTCACTAGCACTTCTTGTATAAGCTTCTCTAATTGGTATTCTTTGTATTAACTATCTGTCATTGTATTTCAGAAGAATTGTAATTAATTCTTTTTTTTACGTGTTTTCTGTAATGTAGTTTTGGGATATAATCATGAGATTCAGTAGACAGAGAGCACATCGGGAGGGAAGCAACATTAACTAGAATCAGCCAGTAGTGACGTCCCGTCACCAAACATTCAACAGGAATGAATAAGTTGAGAAGGAGGATTATCTTAACCTAACCCATTCACTTCCCAGGCTACATTGATAATTTAATCCATATATCCACCATCCAGGACCCTTACAAGTACCTCAGCTTGTCCATACATTCTATTCTAAAAACCAAAAATGTCCATCCATGACTGGCCAGTCAAAGAACGGAACTCCAGCAAAAATCCTGACCTTCCTAAACATAATGAAAATCTTCGCAATTCCTTCCTATGCAGCCTGTTCTGGTCCGTAAAAGACGTCTCTATTTCATGATGACATTGAGAATGATTGGACTTTTTTGATAACTGAAACCTTGTTTTGGCTGATAGCGATCCTGTGGTCATTGCTGAGACGCTGCCTGAGGGATATTCCTTCTGCACTTTCCCAGGAAGTCTGTGACCATGTTGGTAATTGGGGATAATCCACAATACTTGCCTAAACATTCAAAATACACCGACAGGCATTAACACACCCTTCGTTTGAGCAATGCTGTGGTGGTAATAATAAAACTAGTGTTAGACTCATCCCCCTGTTATCGTCCATCACCTTCCAGGGAAAAATGTCTCAAAAAAAGTCCATTCTTAAAATGAGGTTTGAATACTTTCCTTAATGAGAATTGCTCTTGTTTCCCGCTAAAACGATACTGCTGGTTGATTTCATGTGCATGTCGACTTCCCCGCAAAACCGGAGTCGTTCATTTTTGGAGATTCTGTCTGCTAATGGTTTTCATCAACATATCCTGGCCCTACCCATAAGATGGTTCCCCTCTGGACCTGATCAATTCGTCTTGAAGATGGATTAGTTGCTGTGGGGCCTCTGCCCTGGGCTAGCTTCTGATCATCGGGTTGATTAATTTGTATGATTAGCATCCAGAAATCACCACTCATAGAAACGATTGCACATCAGAATATAAAGAAGATTGACAAGGACTCTTTCTCAAATGAACATTTCATCCATCTGAGTGGCAGTCTTGACCTTCGTGATGGCTCGTTGATGAGGTGCTTTGTAAATTTGAGGAGTCTTTAATTAGTGTACTCGAATGCCCATGCACATCCTCAACGCGTTTCTTCCCGCATATTAGACCACCATCACCTTGGTTTAATAAGATATTGATGATGCCAACGTGAACGTCACGTTTTTAGAGAGAAAATGGGTAAAAACTCAGAAATAGTGTCCGATCTGGATGCATAAATGTACAATCAGCAGTGACTGTAACTCATTCATCAGGCTAAGGAGGTTTATAATTACAGAGAACAAGTAGAAAATGCTACACCAACCCTGTTTTGCTACTCTGAATAAGCTTCTGAACCCCAAAACCAAACACTTCCTAATTGTAATTCAGCTACTGAACTAAGTAGCTCATTTTCCAGGTTTTTCAAGCGACAAAGGTATACAAAATCAGACGGGACCATTGGAATATCGCAGGTCTAACTCGCATGAATGAGCCAAGCGGACAATACGTGAGGAGACGTTCCAAGACATGAGTTTAAACTCATCCAGTCCTGTTGAAGAGGTAACCACGTGATTTATGTCAACGCCATCAAAATCATTTTCCTTAGACACCATCCATTGGTGTTACTTACGGAGAATGTTGCAAATCTCTGGCCTGAGCCATTAACAATGAAATCATTAACAGTCTATCCAGCAGCTGGTAGTTTTCGGCCAAGCTAAAAGCGTCCGAATAGCTGCTGTGTGCCAAACCCGAGGGGACACACAAACAAGCAACTTCCCTGAGCGTGAGGACACTGTGCGCAACAGAGGACTATCGAGCAGGGGCCTTTGTGTCTCCAATGACGTACTGAACACCTGGCTCTTGGGACAAGGATATGAACGATGTACTAGTGAGACATACGAGTCAGTTGAGTGCCCATAGAAAGGATCATCTTGTCTCACATGACTTAAATGAGAAGTTCATTCAGCTTACCAAGAACGACACAGCACTGAAACGGCACTTCTGCCTGTCAGACCGATTCTCCTCAATGCAATTCACATACATAAGGCAGTTGCTATTGTGCTGCTATATCTTCTCAGCTTTTATACTGTTGATCATCCATTCTTTTTGGATTGGTTACGTGATACTTTCAAAATTCAAGGTACTGCCTTACAGTGGATTCGGTCGTACCTGCAGAACCGCTCTTTTCGTGTGCCATATTGGGATATTCAATTTCAAACAAGCATCATCTCCCTTCTCGGTCTTCCTCAGGGTTCTATGGTCGGGCCTCTCTTTTTTCATAATGGACACATACTGTATCGCATCACTCATCCGGAAGCACATATTGCTTACCACAGTTGCTGATGATGTACAGCCTATTTGCCATTTGATCCTAAGATTGATGGTGATGCCAACCATGCTGTCAAAACTCACTCTTTGTATTGATTAAAGCATTGAGTGGATGAACTGAACAAACCCAATTGAATGATGACAAGACGAATTTTTTCATCGCATGTTCATCCTATTACACAATCGCCTCAAAGATATTACCATCACGGCTCGGGACAGTGGATGTTTCCCCAGTCCTCGGCATTTAGAAACCTTGGTGGTCGTGTTTGATCAGACAATGTCTATGACTGAACATGTAAAGGGTCATCATTAAGTCTGTGAACTTTTCACCTTTGCAATATTTACCGATCCGCCGCTTTATCAACCTTTGAGAGTTGTCATCATCTCGTCCGTTCACTGATTTTATCTCGCATTGACTAGCCAATTCACTTTTGTATGGAATGTCCGGCCAGATCGGAGTAAACTTCAGATTTGCATAATAAGACAGCCAGGCTGGTGTTTCAGATCTGATAGAAGGACACCAGCCACACCACGCCTTAAAGAGCTCCATTGGCTACCAGTTAGTGAGCGCGTTGTCTTTAAGCTTTATGCTTCTTACTTCCAATGCATTCCGGACAATTGCCATCTTACTTGTCCGAATACCTCGCTTTGTATATTCCTGGGCAAGGCCAGGATTGCGTCTGCCGATGACAAACGCTCCTACTGTTTCCCGCACAAAAGGTCAGTGGGTGACAGAGTTTTCAGCAATGCGGCCCCTAGCCCTATTGAACTCTTGGCCTATCTCTGTTCGCCACTCCAAGTCCATTCTTACTTTTAAGAAAGCTCTAAAATTTCATCTATTTCCTAAGAGTTGATTGTGTGCTTAATGTGTTTTTTGTTATTGCCTCACATGATATTTAATTATGCAGTCTGTTTTTTTTTTTTATAGTTTTGATGTTAAGTACTTATCTTATATTAATACAACAGGTATTGTGACAAATGAACAATGTTTTAGGCTACTAGTACTTACTCTCTATTTTTGTAAAGCGCATTGTCCTTGTTTTGAGAATGCGCTATATCAAATGCGGTTTGTATTTGTGTGTATGTATTTGTAAGGGTGAGTAAAAAAAGAACTTGACCCTGATTGTGTCGCCATTTTGAAGTTTACGTTACCGATACCTAACATAGGTGGTATCGTCTGAAAGCTTAGATCATTATCTTCATTTGCTTGCAAGATCATTTCTCGGTAAGGTATAGACCGAGCTACAGTCCGTTAATCAAGTAGGCTGTTTTGATCTCTGTCCACGGATTCACATTAAATGAACGGTGTTTCAGCGTATCAAATCAGTGTCCGAAGAAAATAGGTCCTATTTATTGACTACAGAATAAATGTGACCCATATACCCCACCAAATTCAGTCCACAGAGTTGCCATCGATGCCCTCACGTCCTATCACTCATAAAAAGTAATTTGGAATATAAATTCACTTGATACATGTCTCAGTTTCTGGAGGATTCAGTGAATCATCCCATATTAGTCTCCATATGCAGGAACAGACATCGGTGACCACCTTTTGCGGTTTAAAGTAATTGGTCTAATGATTTGTAGAGCAAAATATGCCACATCTTGAACAGTGTTTTCAATAAAACGTAAACCATTATCACCGGCTTTTACACCCTTAAGATCCACTTTATTTGACATACATATAGACATACCCTTATCATAATTTTGAGGAGTCATTTGCTTAGTTATCCGCCGTCGCCGGTCGTGTGCATTCAAATGGGAATCCGTACATGGGGGAAAGCTGACTACTGGATTCAAAAGACTGTAAAGCGTCGGCCTATACTTATCCATTGGAATTATCTTTGCATCAATTTAAAGATACATGAAATAGCCTTTTCCGAAGATACACACATAGGTTAGAGATAGTATTTTTAAAAATTAAGAATTGCGGACACGCAATCAGGGTCGAGTTTTTTTTTTACTCACCCGGTAGATCGGTATACAAATAGACCTGGTTTTAGGGGGCCATATTTTCCAAGGTAACTGGCCATGGACCTGCAGTCAGCACCAAGAGTAAAATGCATCTATTTCCACTCCCCTATACAAACTATGTGGTAAATTGTTTATTACGGCCTGTACCTCTGATCTGCATAGGGATTAGGTAAATGGCCAAAACTATTTCCCTTGGGAACTAGTCTTTGTCAAAGATTGACCAGATAATTGGGCCTGATTTAGTTCTGTATTCCCATAACCAGTGACCATGCTCTCCCTTAGTAACTCGTGTATGTCTCAACTCTGAGGGGGAAAATTCCTCATGATGGGTTGTATTACTGCCCAATCCTAGGATCTCCTCACCAATGATATCACAATTTCAGAGTATATTGGAAAGAAAAGAGGCCCATTCCCCATTCATTAACGGTGCAACAAAGAATTTGGAGGCATCCTATATGTGTCATAGTGATTTCCATATCAATTAGATAGATTTACTACAGAAAGGTCTTAAAAAAGTTCAAACAAAAGGTCATTTTTTTTCTTTTGCTCATATTTGAATAACAAATAAGGACTGAATTTAGTAGTTGCTCCATTACCAAATTAGAAATTGCACAATTTTGTACAAAGAAAAATTATCAATTAGCCCAAAAAAAAAAAAAACTCACAAACAAATTTGATCAGGGACAAACTGTGGAAAAAGCAGTACAAAAATGTCATTTGGTTTTTTAAAAGCTAATGCGATTTTTTTTTAACATTTTTGCCCCAAATTTTGAATTTTCTTTCAACCAACATTTCCTTTTTGATATTAAAAAATTTCAAATGAAGGTAAAAACATCTAAAAAAATGCACTAAAAAACAATTAAAAGCAATGGCATGTGGTCTTCGGAAACACTGGTTTATGTGGACAGCCTTTACTCAGTGCAAAAAAATCAGGCCTTTCATTGTTTAGGAAAGGCCTGGTATGTGAAATCCGATTGTTGCACCTTTAACACTTAAAACTGCATAAGGGGTTTGCACTTCTGTTAGGCATAACGCGGGGTTCCTAGGGACCCCCCCCCCCTAATTATACCCATGTTCCTAAAGGATATTAGATGGAATCCAACCCACATGTTAGAGGCTTCAAAAGACATCAACAATAAAGACATAAAAACTTCAAGAAGTTGTTCAGTAAAAAAATTAGGGGCAAAACATGATTTTAATTTCGCGTCAAAATGTGCGAAAAAGACACTAATTTGTTCTGATTTTATACGGACATGGCTTCGCCTAGACTTGTGTCGAGTGCTTTAATGGTGAAGAATGAAACTATATTACCATATTAAGGCACAAAACAAAATGTCTCATGCCATTTTATATTTGTTAGGGGTACTTGTTATAATTTACCATAGGGTCATACAGTAAATCGCTACATGATGTAATAAAAATAGAATGGCTCCAATGGCCTACTATACTTTGACAAGATTTTTTTAAGTAATATTTACTTTGTTATGGCACTAGGTGTATCATTATGAAAAATTCAGAATCACCAGAATAATAAGATTTTTCATTTTGTCATGGCACTTTCGTTAGATGCATACGTGGGGGGGTTCCTAGGTATCCCAACCTAATTAACGCAAAAAAGACGCGAGGGATTTGAATTTGTTTATTGACACCAAAGTGCAAGCGCAACTATAAGTTGACAAATACAAAAAATATAAACCAAATATATTGCAGCGTTAAAAATCGCCGGCCTGCATGAAAAACTAAAGGTGGGGGGTACCTAGGAAAACCCACCAGTATGCAGTTAAGTGTTAAGGACTAATCCTAATTTAAACCTGGCTCTAAAGTAAGACTCCCTTTCGACATTACACATTACCAGCCTTATGCCATTAGCTCGTGTCTCACAACAAGTTCATGCGAACATTGCATGGGTGTTGCCCTCAATGCCTTTATTGTAAATAAGTGTTTATATAAGCCGTCTAAAAATAAATGGTACAATCAGAAAAAAAATGGTTGAAATATGAAATTTCAAATAAGTCATTCTTACTTAGCATAATTTTAAAAACGAAAGTGTATGTTGGACTTTGCATTTCATGATACTCAAGACCATAAAAAACTTTCTCCCTGCTAAGTAAATGAAGTTGCTGTACGTTCACGATTCTCTTCTAACAAACAACAGGTGTTAATGTTTATAAAAATAAACAAATAATATCTTAAAGTGCACCAAGAGATTTCAGAATTCAGGTGTGTTTCCTAAAAAATCGAAAAACTGATTTCTGCCCTGATGTAAAGGCTTTCCATCAAAAATATCCCCATCTGAACGGATTAAGCTGAGAAATGTTTCTTCTTTGGTACAGAATTATTAAATTTCTAATTTCGTATAGGAGCAAATACGAAATTCGGCCTCTGTTTTATATTGAAATATAAGCAAATCAATACACAACTTTTTTCCTTCTTTAAGACATTTCTGAAGGCCTCATAAGTAATAAATCTTTTGAGTGGCTAAGCTATATAAAATTATATTATGACACAATATTTGGGTGCCTCAAAATCTCTCGTTGCCCTTTAAAGCCAGAACTTATTGAAGGTAATTTCCACCATTTAAAGTTTCTTTATGTATTATTCCTTTTGAAGAACTTTTCATAAACCATGTTCCTGTTCAAATGTAATACTTAATGTTTAACTATTCTCTTTCACCGTTTCACTCGACTGAATTTTTTTGTTCTGCAGTAAACTGGAGTTATCTCTCGATTGAAAAAAGCAAATGAGATGAACACGAAATTTTGGAAAGTCTGGTCCTTTTTATTTATTGTGATGCAAACGACTTTATGTTGAGATAATATTGAAAAAAATAGTTTTTTGATTGTATCATTTTTTTTTGAGACCGGCTATAACTTGTCAACACATTGCACTTTAAAATATATCTAAAGAAAAATCATTGCTATACTTTATATTCTAAAAACGCATTTGTGTGAGCCCCCCATATGAAAAATGCATATTTACGACATGGATGAACTGCATTGCCTATTACCTTTCACCCTACATTAGAAAAGGAAATCTATGGATTACAAACGTCACATCAATTAGCAGTGGCGGTGCCAGGACTTCATTTGTCGGGGGGATGGGGGTGTGTGCAAAGTGAAATGTTTTTTTTTGGGGAAAAGTGAAATTTTGGGGGGGGGGGGGTAACTTCAAATTTGGCCCAAAATTGCCCCAAAATTTGTTGATTCTTGAGCCCCTAATCCGCTGCTGGTCTTTGCCAAAAATCCATTTTTCGTCTGGAGGGGGTGGCAAACAGGGAAAGAAAAACAATTAGAAAAATTACCCTACAGTTAGTGATGTGCATGGCCTATGACTGAATGTAAACCCACAGTACTCATAATCCAGGCTTGAAATAGGATTTCAGATCCAGGAGCAGTTTTGGTTTTTGTTTTTACTTTATTGCACCACTCCCGCGTCTATGCAAATGTACAAAGTTGTGTTTCAGAGCCATTTGGCCTCCCTCTACGCAGGGTAACCCCCCCATTTGACGCACACCCCCCACCCCGGCCCCCCACCCCCATGACTTATTTTCAATCCTGAGCATAACACTAAAATGCATAATTGGAATCAAATGATATTTTTGTTTATATCTTTTTGATGATATTATAGAGTCATGTGAACAAACATAAGGTGCTAAAACCACAAAATAATGATGAGAATTTGAACATGAAGATATGCAATATCTCACAGAATTTAGAGGATCGTAAACGGAACCTAGAAACAATTAAACACATTAAACACATCAAGAGGTACCTTTAACCAAATTAGAATTAAAGCATTAAACAGTGATTTTTTGGCCATTAGCACAATTTCAAATATTTTGAGATTTTTGCACAGTGTCAGTTGCATTGGTAATTGCCAAGTAAACTATACCTGTGAATGGTAGAGCTCAACTTTCTCTGTGTGTCACACAAAAGAAGGAATTTTGTATTAGGAATAATTAATATCGGAGATCTCTATGTACTAATTCAACGGCTGCTGGAGGAAAACGTCCTGCCAAAAAGAAATAGCCGGGAAAAATGTTGCCTGTACTTGTCTACGTCTCTTCCATTAGTTGTTCCGTCAGTTCAGGTAAGTGAAGTAGGGTAATTTTGTCAGAGGTTCTACGATTCACCACGACACGGACTATAAAATTGGCCATTTTCAGCTCCACTGTTAAAGGGGGCGGCTTCGTGATCCGGCACCTTCTGTTTTATTCATGTCATTAGATATCCTTTGAGAAAAGATTATTCACAAACTACTTTTTAGCTGTTACGATTTAGGCTTGTGTTAGAAGCAAATGGCTCGTTTACCACGGGTCCCACTAGGCCACTGTGGTAGAATTTTCTGTCCGTTTAAGGACAGAAAAATACAAAATGCCGATTTCATCACGACACACCGAATTTTGGCGTTAAGATTTGAACAAGTGATTACTACTGTTGCGTTCAGATGATAGAAAATCTCAACTTTTTTAGGCAAGTCGGGGGGGGGGGGGGAGGGGACGAGGCGTGGATCAAGAAATGACACTTTAAAGTACAATTGGGATCCCGTTTCTAATTTACACAGTCGGTTTCTTTATGAAAATATGAATATTGGCATTGGAGTTCGCAGGTATAGTTTCTGACAATTACCAACAAACAAACTCTGCAAAACTAACAATTTGAAAAAATTAGGGGTTGATCGTCAAAAAAAAAAGTAAATTTACGAATTACACAATTTAGGGACCCGAGCCCTCAGAGTATACCCAACGTGTTTACCACACAAATAATATTTTGGATCAACATGAGGACTATGTGTTATTTTAAAAAAATAAAATTATCCAAGAAAAATTCTATTTTAAAACAACAGTTCCAAATGTCCATTAAAAACTGAAATTTTTAAGCGCAGAGTAGAACATTAAAATATTACACATCATGTCTATGAAAAAAATTGCACTTGCTGCTGAAAGACGTTTGGCAGCCTGTAATAAAACATTGATGGTGGAAATGTTCACAGACAAGGTTTTGTTTACAAGATGATTTTTTTTTTTTTTTTTTTTTTTTTTTTTTAAGGGTTTTCCTTTTTTGGGGAATGGGGGAGGAGTGGTGGTTGGAAGTAATGAGCGTACTCAAATGGTGTGATGTAAGGAAATCCTGTCATAATGCAATATTGTGTAGAGGAGTAATCAGTTATATTTTGGGGTATAGAGCTCTTGCAAGATAAGTATTGTTTTAAGGAAATATGTCAAGATTTTTGTCAAGCTCAGTTTGACTTGCATTCATACAATATATGTACAACATCACCCAAATCCCAAAAAAATAATAAATTTGATGTAAAATTACAAAGAGGGCATTTTCATTTTGTTTTTGACAGACGAAGAAAATGGCGCGGGATTTTTCGCCCACGGCTTCATTGATCAAAGCGCCCCATTTGTTTCTCCTCGTGACGTCAAAGTGATGACCAAAACATTGTGTGACTCGATTGTTATTGCTGACACTGATAATATGATGAGATTAAAATGAAAGTGATAATAAAATTAGGAAATAAGTTACAGACAATGACATATGTTGTTTCATTTCGTGGTGTTTTAATTATTTATAAAACACATCGATCGCAGGTTATAGGAAAGTGGCACACTGCGATATGTGGTCACAACGACGTAAATTATGGATGGTCATCACTTTGACGTGCCCATTTGCCGGCAATGTGGATTTGTCGGAAATCATTTTCCAGTAAGCTATTGGGAGGAAAATTAAAAAAAGGGCAAAATATCAAACAAATGTGGACAATTTTCAACTTGATTTTGATTTATATGTAATCTACGTTACTTAAGTTTCCATCCATACCAAAATTTCCAAATATTAAGAATCATGACATTATTTCCTTTAAGAGTAATGCAGAACAAAGATTGAATAATTAAAAAAAGGAGTGTATTCAGCTGAACTGGTGAAAAAAAATCTTATGTATCAGAACAAATTGTAAAAATAAGAATGAATGTCATCCAGGGTCAAAGGTCTTCCTAGTGGTAGATAACACATGTATGCTGGGTAGGTGCTTACATTTTTTCTTCGAAAATTACACTTTGGAAAAGAATATTTTGTAAAGATAACCAAAATTTTGCAGCAAAATTACTTACAAAAGGGCTAAAAAATAAAAACACTAGGCTTGCACTTCGTTTCTCCGGTATCACGTAAAAACAGTCCTCTGTGGTCCAGCTGTAAATCTCATGCCTAGATAACGAGAGGACCGGTTTCAAATTATTTCATGCGTCAAAGTGTAAGATGATGGAATAAAGTATGTAAAATCCAATAAGGTATAGGTTTTTGTTGATTGTTCACACAATAAAGTATTAGTCCCAATATTACCTGTGAAGTCAGAGGAATATACACAAGGCACAAAAGTATCTCGGCATGTTTTGCGATTAGTATTGTGCCAAAGTCAGACCATTTTGAAAGTTTTCGTTTCGAAATATACATTTTATTGTCTAGGTCTTAATCTTTCAGTTAATACCTGGCTTGTAAAAAGTGTGCAGAAATGGCTGAGATAGAGCGCCCGAAAAGACGCAAACCCCCAAAACCAAAAGTGCAGTTTTTGGATTTTCCAATGGGCATTGCAGTGTCGTGGGACTGTGAACCGTGTACCAATCAATATTGCAGTAGGACTTTCTCGCTCATTTCAGTCAAAAACCTCTTTGTGAAAATCAATACACCGTATTATTGGCGTTGTTACACACAGTGACCATTGACAAATCCAAAAAATGCACTTTTGGTTGAGGGTTGCGTCTTTCGGGCTCTATCTCAGGCAACCATTTTGCACGCTTTTTTACAAGCGGAGGTTAAATGCAAGAGCAAGACCTAGGCAACAAAATGTATATTTTGAAAACTTTCAAAATGGTAT
>JAMKCH010071180.1:0-12068 GCA_023653785.1 Ophioderma brevispina
CAGTATGAAGTCCAGGAGTTTTACATGTGAAAGTGGGATAAGTATAGAAGATGCAGGAAATTTAAATTTCCAATTTGAAATAGGTTTTTCATAGATCTTTATATTTTTAAACCCACTTGGGTTCTCCCGCCCGTCCATCTCAGCAAGATGTTGCCTGCAAAATATCTAACGAAGAAACATGGAGTTATATAGGGTAGGGGACGAAGTACACTGCAGTGGACGATCGCTAGGGATGGGCAACTTGTTATTTTTATTTTTTCGGGCGGACTCGGGTCGGTGCCCGAGTATACCAAGTGTAAAAGTAGGTAAAGTATAAAGAATCTAGGTAAAACCTATTGGTCAAATGGGAAATTTAAATCTACGCGGAATCGTATGTGAATGTTTTAATGGAATCATCATGCCCATTCCGTTTTTCATGGACGTGAGTATGAACTATACAAACCCGATTTTTCATCTATTTTTAAAATCTCATTCACCTTAAATCAGTATACACGTACATTATACCCATGTGGCTGTTTTACAGTATGATAACAATTTGTTGGACAGACGAACACACGTGAGCATGGACTGCGTGAGCCAGGAGGAAAACCGCACTTTTGCGCGAATTGCGTCAAAGAATGTGGCCGACCTCTGCGGAGCGGTTGCGTGTTACATAAGGTGTATGTATCTCCTGTCTAAGTAATTATTAATCCCCCACGCTAAATGACATTGACACCGGGCATTGGACATTATCTTCAGGCCATGTCACTTTCAGAATTCTCAACCGTAAGGACTAAGGTGATACGCCCTTTCAATGCAAAAGGGCGTAACTCGAAAAAAAAACAGGAATTTCGAGAAAAATGGCTTTAAAGTTAGAGAATTATTTTTTGCTGAATTTACTTTGACCTACACAGTATGGCTTATGTAGGAATATCTGACTTTTTTTGTATTGTTTTATTTTTCTTTTTCTTTTTCTCTTTTTTTCCTTTTTTTTTTCTTTGCTTCTACCCTCAAAACCACACGAAACCTCCCCAAACCCCCCCACCCCCCCCCATAACCATACGTGTTTAGTCTAAATGCCCTTGTAGTTTTGGAGAAATAAATAAATTTATGGAAGTTACACCAAAGTGCCGACAGTGCCGTATCAGGTATTTCAGCAAAAGGGCGCATCTTAGTTAGGCCCTTTTGCCGGAAGAAAAATAAATTGCCGATCAGGTTATGTTTCATGGCAAAAAGGGGCTCTATTTTAGAGATAGGTCTCTGGACAATCAAGCCTTTTATGGCAAAAAGGGCTTATCTCATATGCCCTTAGACAAATTAATATTATCATTGACAAAATATTCATCAAGTTATTTTTTCACAGTGTGTGGTGGGGATTTTGTGAACATGTGTGGTGGAGTCAAAATAGGTGACTTGCCATTTGGTCAAATTTGGTCTAATGACCATTTTTGTCCTAACTCCAATTGGTCTAATACCATCTGCATTTTAGTCTAATAACCCTTAGGCTAATACCACCTTTTGGTCTAATGCCATGTAGTCTAATATTCGCCTTGTCTAAAACTCAGATCGTCTAATATCCATAATCGCGTCTAATAACGAATTGGTCTAATGCCAATTGTCTAATACTACCCATTTGGTCTAACAATTCCATTTGGTTCTATATCCATCGGGTCCTAATATCCACTTTGGCCTAATAACCATTTAGTCCTAATATCCATCTGTTTTAACATCCATCTGGTCTAATATCCATTTGGTCTAATATCCTATTAGTCTAATATCGCTAGTCTTATATATTTGGTAATTTCATTTGTCTAATACTTATTTTTGTCCCTAATGCTCATTTGGTCTAACATCCATTTTTGTCTAATGTCCATCTGTCTAATATCCATTTGATTTAATCAATGTTTTTAAGATCAATATTTTGGGGTTTAACTCCCAAATAAATATTACACCAAAGAGTATTATTAGACCAATTAATTATTAGACCAGGTTGACATTAGACCAAGTAGATATCATACCAAATTGACATTAGCCAAATGGGTATTAGACCAATGGATATTAGACTCATGGGGTATTAGACCAGATGGCCCGTTAGACCAATTGGGGTATTACAACATATGGATAGTAGACTAGATGATATTAGACTCAAATGGAATTAGTCCAACTGGTTTTTGTGCAGTTATTAGACCAGTGTAGAATAATGGGCAGTAGACTAGATGGGCATTAGACCAATGGATATTAGACTTCTGGGTTGATTAGATAACTTGGATATTAGACGACTAAATTGGGGGGTTTATTAGACAAATTGGTATTAGAAACATTATGGGCTTGAGACGAATGAAGTTAGACAAAGCTATTACACCAATTGGGATTAGACCAAATGCAATAAACCATTGTGTTCAGATAGCAAAGATTAAGTTGCGGCGTGATATTTTAATGTTATTCCCAAATCTGGTGTACACAAGTGAACATCGCAGATGTGTGTCACGGGAATGTAAAGCTATTGCTATAAATCTGTGTAACAACAATAGGGATGAGATATAAGCACGCCGGGTATTGTAAAGTCACGGCAATTCCCATCTTCTTCTCCCGGCCTCCTGATTCTATCTATTGGTAATGACTTAACTCAAGTGTCGTCCTTTTGCCATAAAACGGTGTTACTTTTCGGTGATAAAGTATTAGAAAAGAACCTAACTTTTGAGATAACGCCCTCTTGCTATGGAAATTTTGCAAAACATAAAAAAATGCTTGAGATAGGTCCCTCTAGCTTGTAAATGGACCACTTGCTGCGACTTGAGACCAATCAAAATCGAACTGATCACCCTCGAAATTTTTACCCAAAATTGTGTCATTAAACTCAAAATGTCAAAAATTTGAGTTGACCCCACCTTGATTTACACCAAATCCGCGGTTTAAAATTGCTATATTTTTGGCGAAAAAGTTGACCCAAAATAAATTCAAATCAGGTATCACATGTCAAATAAATGGCTGGCCTGTTTTGAAATGACATTGACACTATCTCAAGCCATGTCACTTTTCGAATCCTAAGCCCTAAGACTAAGGTGTACAATAAAAGTTAACACCCTTAAAAGCCCTAGGTATTTAGTTTGAAGTAAACCATAACATAACACCACTTTAGTTCAAGTGGCATTTCTGGCCTAATTTTCTGCTCAGCTTCTTCTTCTTATCGTGTCCAAAACACAGTGATTCTCAAATATGATCCAGTCAGAGATTGGTTACAACGTCTGGCTGCATTCACTGAATTCCGCCAGGTCCTTGTCTGTGCATTATTGCTCCAACAGGGGGCAGACCAAGAGATGTTTCCATAAGTCTTGTGGTGCTGTCCCACAACCACAGCTAGTGTCTTGATCTGCTTCAGGTAGCCCCACTTCTGCAAGGAAACTTTAGACCGGCCAGTCTGGTTCTCAATCTGCTCAGCTGTATTGCAAGATTGAATGCGTGGCACTTATTTGTATTTAACCATTTTCTATATAATCAGTCCAGCATGGCTACCAGAGTAACGAGCTTACCCAGTAGTGCACCCCTCGGAAACAGGATTTCAGATATAAGGAAGAGAGAGAGTGAGAACGAGAGAGAGAAGAGAGTGAGAGAGAGGGGGGAGAGATGGAAGGAAGAGGTAAAGAAAGGAAAAAATTGATAAGAGAGGGGAGGAATCAATGTTGGGTTAGTGAGTTAGTATTAGATATTATAACGACATCAGAGTTTGTATGTTGAAGATGCGTCATGAACACCAGTTTGATATGACAGAAATAATGGCTAAACTCTCATGATTAAACCCTTAATCCCTAAATGCCATTTTTGCCACTCTTCAAAAATCACGAGGCGGTTGGCCTTTGCCTTGTGTTTATAGGGAAAAGAGCACCTAGATCTAACAACAAAAATACCGCTACCTCCTTTTGCGGTGATGTCAGATTGCTAGTCAGCGGTAGATTTTTTTCACGGTGGAGCTCAGGGTTTAAGAATCTTTGCCACTGGTGCAAGAAGGTAATAGGGTCATTTCAATCAGAGGTCTTTCACCTCATCATGCATAACCTATAACAAAAGGTGTTAGTTCCGTAGATTCCTACATTAGTATCAATTTAATACCCGGCCTCAAAGTACTTGTGATATCAAAGTGTGACCCATACTTTTATGCATACAGAATCCAACAAGCCTGTCGTTCTTTGAAGCTCCGAGAATTTGTAATGGACTTTAACCATTCCCGGCAAGATGGACGCTAAAATCCGAAAGGTGGAAGACCTCTATAGGACCCAAAAAATCAATTAATCCGCTCTCCCCATGGTTTCATCTGAAAGACGCAGGCAAAGATGAGCACACAATGACAAAGTCTATTCCCTGTTTGTCGAAAACAATGGACTGTACTATCTTGGCGCCCATTTGTCCATTGTAATCTCCTTGATACAGCTGTAATGCCAAGATATGCCCGACATAAAAAATGCACATTTTCCTAATTACCGCTAAGCGATTAATAAGGACAAGTCGGATGTATAGTCATTAAATTAATGCTTCCGTACGAACACGTTAATGGAGATTCATATCTTTGGACTGGTTTTTTTCTTCACTTTCTATCATTTTTGAAAAATAGCTTACGAGAATTTTCCTACAGTCTTATGCTTTACTTATCACTATTCTGCAAATTAACGCGCAATATACAAACAAATACCACGCGCGCACCCCAACATTCACACACGCACACATATGGTGTGAGATTCCATGCTGATTAAGGATGAAGTTTATATTTTTATGTATTAACCATTCTTTGCCTGGGCGTGTCCATGGCACGGGGAGGGGCATTTTTTTTGGGTCTGTGAGTATATTTTATATTGCAAATAAGTTGTAAACGTCGTACATGAAATTGTCATTATTTTCAAAAGTGCGACGACTTAATGCATATTACAAAAGGTAAATTCAGACAGGCAAGTGTACTTTTTGCTAAATTTGATGTAAACACGGTTCTTCTACGTGTTTTTTTTTGCTGCTTTTAATGTGTTACAACAGGGGCAAGGTAAATGTAATCGATCTTAAAACAACTGTATGTCCACTCATTCAATGTTTTTATGCCTAAAATGTGTGGAGCCTGGAAATGGATGTGCCTGTTAGGATCAAATGTGAGAGGGTTGGGGGGATCTTGCACTAAAAAGACGTAAAATTCTGATGTAATTGTAAACCTTCGGTAGTCAAGTTCCATAAATAACCTAAATCATGTTATATATTTTGTTTTGTTTCTTTTTTTGGGGTATAGTTTACTGCTAACCCCGAAACCCAATGTAGAGGGTTTAAAAAAATGGTTCATATGGAATGTGAATGGTGTATCCAGCGTGGACCACACTTTGCAAAACAATCCCGAAGAAGCCCCCATCCTTTGGGTGCGATAATGGATCGCCACTGTGGAGTACACCACTACCATTACAGTCCTTGGTATGCATGATGAAAACATCCAATAATGAAATATATCGCTATCTCCTGGATTAGGGGGAAGCGGATCTTCTATTACTCATTACGGCTCCCCCTAAGCTCCCTTTGATGGATTGATTCTCGTGCAACAGGTATGACTATTAATTTTATGACAAATTTAAAAAAAGAAAAAACCTAAAAAATTAAAAAAAAAAAAAAAAAAAAAAAAAAAAAAAAAAAAAAAAAAAAAAATGAATATTAATGATTCCCCCCTTTTGACGGCATGAGAACTACACCCGACTTGTCAATTTGATGAGATAGTAGATAGATATATATTTTAATTAGATAGAGATATTATAGATAGAGATATAGATAAATTAGATCTATCTATAATATTCCTAGATTGACAGAGGGCGAGATATATTATATATAGAGTTTCTAGAGATTGAACAATATGCGAAATATTACTATTCATTAGTCAATAATGAACCTTTCTTATAGCGAATGAATTAATATTCATGTCTTTGTTAGCTAATGAGGTATCTATTTTGATAAAGAAGATTCATTTTTTGACGGATTTAAAGCGCAAACCAAGGAAAAGTAGGCGAAAAAAAATTTCGCCTATAACATCAAACTCTGTTTATGAATAGAAATTTCGCAATTCACTAGCGTAGATCTAGTGATATATATAATATATGATTAATATCTATATATATATACGATAATAATTATAATATATATAATATATCCCTTAAATCACAACGCTATACGCATAGTTATCAGGCAGTACCTTTACCTTTGAGACTTAGAGTGTCAATCCCATAAAGGGAGAGCGAAATTAACAATTCAAAGCTTAGACCTTACTGTTAATGAACGTCGTTACTCTGAGTTCACCCTACGGATTCTTCAGTGACGACTTAGCACCTTTTTAATTAAAATTTGACATACTATACTAGGTGACAGGATTTTTTTTGACAAAAGAATTTACTTAAAAGACGATACGTACGGACTGTAAAAGAATGGTCAAACGATAATACGTTATTAAGTACTAACTTGTATTCTTCCATAAGTATTTAAGTATTGTTAATTTTTTCTATTCGACAAATTGCATGGGTTTGACCGGTGCGTCGAAAAAAGGACATAGATAAGCAACTGCAACGTCGTTGGAATCCCCAATTCCTGCCTGGCGAATAACGCGTTTGCGACAGCTTCTGGATAGGGGTTTTGGAAGATACTCATTTTTCCTTTCTGTCTGATCAAAGGACGGGTTATGCTGGTTTGCATCTGAAGATTGACGGGAGGACTGTGTGAGCCAAATATTGTTGGGGAATTGCCGCCGTACTTTGTCACTTTGCCCTTCAATATATTTTTAATTAATAATTATTTTCATAATACCATAATAAATACATATTATTCGTGTCCTCCATAAAAACGTAGCAGGACGATTTTGAACAAAAAATATTAAAAATATAGTACACTCTTTTCGTATGATGTACTCTTTCACAAGTACATGTCCTACTTTTCATGGGCGTTATATCCAATCATTCGGCAAGCCTGTCCAGAGATTAGGAGTGCAGGGTTTGTTTGGTTTGTGGGAAGGATTAGCTTGCAATAAGAAGATTTTAAATATGAAATGCAAAAGCGAAGTTTAAAATTGAACTTCTACTTGTTAATATCATAAGGGAAGATGTGAAAGAGAAACTTTCTAAACAAGGACTGAATTATTGTGATATAGATTTCCATGTAGAGCTTTGGAATTGATCTGGCGATCCATTTTTAAAGGGGCATTTCGTGATTCCTGCACGTCTGTTTTTATTCATTGTCATAGATCATTGAGAAAAGGTCTATTCACAACGGCTCTTCAAGTGATCCCGATTTGGCTTTTTTGTTTATGAGCAAATGCTCGTTCCCCCGGATCCCAAGGCCCTGTGTGCTATAATTTCTGCGTGTAAGGACAGACAAGAAAATACAACAATTTCGAATTTCTTAAAGATATCCAATTTTGACACATAAGAGTTGGTAAACTGGATTACTGATGTAACGGTTGATGCAATTGATGTGATATCAAAATCTCAACTTATTTTTTGAGGTAAGCTGGGGGAGGGGACGAGGCCTGTGGCTCACGAATGCCCCTTTAATGTTTAATTCAAGGTGAATCCTGTCCAACACTGATTCAGCAGACAGCCATGTGCTTTGAAATAACTGCTAGTCGTTATTAAAGGTAAGTGGCGCTTATCAGTGTTTAAACCAAATTTTGTTCTGGTTTCATGGTCGTCAAATGATACCTTACACATGTGCATAGCTGGAGTCGTTGGTTTAGGTCATTGATTTCGGGAACACACGGATTCAGGAAGTTCACAAAAATTGTTAATTTGGAAAAAAGTACCTCCACCAAACGAAAAAAATGTCAAAGAAGCGATTATGGCAATCCTTTTCAAATTAGACACAACAGTTGAATAACTAAAAATCCGCCTCTGGTTTTAATGTTTCAACACATTCTTACACTGTATAACTGATACTGGGTTAAGTCATGGAATAGGACTCAACCCGAGTCAACAGGCTTTGAAAACTTGTCATAATTTGAACTAAAAATCTCAATTCAACCAAACAAAATCAATTGAACAACGTGCCTAATTTATCCAGAAAAGAAAAAGAAAAAAGTGGCTTGGATCCGCTTTTGTATTGACACACGTTGTAATATAAAATGTTTTGTTAAAAGCGTCGCTGACATTGTAGTTAGGACACCCACTCACGGGGAAACTCTTAGTAACGGCAACAAGAGTGATTTTATTACTCATATGATAATTTTGTATTCATTGACTAAATAAGTGACCAAGGGGCGGTCCTAGGGAACCCCAAAATTTTTCGCGTGGCCGCTTCCGCGTGGGGGGATTTTTGGCAACCGAAATTTTTTGTATTGTTGACTTTAAAAGCGCTTCTTTCATACCAAAATAACTTAAAATCGGCCAAGCCGTTATAATGAGGTTAATGTGGGGGGTCACATGACCCCCCACCTCTGGGCACTAACGAAAGTCATTTGAGAATATTTGAAAAATAAGATAGAAAACGAGAACAAAGTAATTTTTTTGCTTAGATTAGGTCACATACATGTACGTAAAACAATGAGTAGTAACATTAAACATATTAACCCTTTGATGTGCTGCAAAAAATAACCAATTCATCATGTACGTTGCCAAACCGTACTGTACAAACTCTCTGGGAAAATGACGTGTATTTTGAACAACCGTTCAAAAATACAGATGCCCAAAACTGCTGGTTTGTGTTAAATATAAGGAATTTGGGTCTTCTAGATTTAGATCTCAAATTTTTAAATAGTTTTCAAAAAATTGTTGGTGTAAGCGCAAGGTCTCTGAATTTTCAGTCTTTTGCCCTATTTCGCTTTGGTTTGAACAACACTGAATTTGACCCTAATTGAACCCAAAAAAAAAACAAATCCATTTTTTATTCGCTGATTTGGGGTGGTTTGTCTTATGACCCTTCCATGTGGTATAAATTTTCGTGTTGCAAAAATTCCTCGGAACGTGGTTCAGTAGGGGGGGTCCCATGGAACCACCCCCCCCCCTTGGGCCACCCAACCGGAGTGAAGTGAAACCCTTGGTCCCATTAAAGTGTGTTATAATTATAAGACAAATTCGTTCTCGTTTCTTTTATGTTTATAATGACAGAAAGTTATGTCTATGAGTAGAGGTTTAGGGTATATCCATCAAATGTTTTATTACGGCCGTAATGTTGACCATAAATAGATACCAACAAACCGCTGTAGTGGCAGACCTAAGCCGGTGGTGTTGGGGGGCTGTCACCAGGCCGTACGCAGGATTTTTTTACGGGGAGTTGCGGCGGGGTCTTCTACAAAGGTGGACCTTTTTACAAAGTGGACCTAACCCATTAAATGGTCCTATTTGGGACCTTTTGAATATCTCATACCAGGAGAAAGTGGATTTGTCCCATCATTATATGCTCTTTTTTGCATTTTTTTTATCAAAAAAAAAAACCAATCAGCAAAACAGGGACTTGTTTTTCCCCTTTTGTGAATTGGGGGGGGGGGGGTTGCGAACGCATACAACCACCCCACCCCCCCCATGCGTAGGGGCTAATGGCTAGTCCCATTCTAAAATAACTAGTGGGAGACGCCACTAAATAGTAAAGAGAGAAATAGAAAAAGGGGGGGGAGTGAGGAGAGGGGGGAGGAGAGGAGGGGGCGGGAGAAAGGAAAGCGAAGAGAGGAGAATGATGAAACAAGCATAACATTTTCCACCAACCTTCCGTAAATGCTCCCAAATAAGAGAATAATGGTTTCATGTAATGTTCTGTCAATGAAGCATTCATCGCTTTCAGGATTCAGGATTAGTCTAAAAACTTACTGAAAACACAAATTTGTAGAAGGTATAGAAGGTTAGATGAATAAATACAAGCTTCGTTCACGATCACTGTGTTTTGTCTGGTATTAATTAGTGAACTTTGGCATTTTCTGGGATGAGTATTGAAATTGGGGCATCTTGCCTGGGATGCAGTATTCAATCGGTTTGTGCGAGGTGGGGTAGTCACAAATACTAAAAACACCAATTAACGTACAAAGTAACACAACATATATATTTCTTTGAATTATGAAAACGAAGAGAAAGAATTAGAATGGATCATTGGGCCAAACACTTTGTCAAGTTTTTTTTAGTATAGGATTGGTTGTTTGGTTAAAAAAAACGCATTTCGTCAAGGACAGGGAGTAAGTAAAAAAAAAATTCCTACATCAGAATAAAAAATGATTAATATTATGTTTGCTCAAATGTTTGCGTTGGATACAAAAGAAGAGATATAAACGGCTTCGAAACGTTATATTTGTGTCATTTGAACTGGGAGGAAGAAGTAGGAAGTTTAAGAAGTTATGGCTTGCTTTATTGGGAGAGGGCTTAGAAACAATACGTTTGGCCGATTTTGAGGGCCAAACAAAGATGCGTCGCTTTTAGAGAGAACAGGGGTTCAGCTGTGATTAGAGTAAACATTTACACCAAATAATGTCAAACCAGAAAAGGGGGAGACTTAATTGTAGGATTATTAAAATTAATATCCCCAGAGATTACAAAAAAGAAAATGTTAGAGTGAAATAAAATGTTTCAATTTCCCAAATAGAAGTCCAAGATAGCTGTGTTGTAAGACATAGTTTACTTTGGAATAGAGAATTTCATGGTTGTAAACCTACAATGAAATTTGGGAGCCAAAGTGAAACATAGAAGTTTTTGATTCAGCTTGAAAACAATGAATTTAAGTTTTGAATACATTAAATTCCATATATTACAGAAAAGTCTTATCGCAATTTAGGGACGCTTGTGTCTACTGTATTGTTGCAAAGGAAAATTACCTAGAGAGAACAACAAACATTTGAGAAGTTTCATTATGTTCATAAAGAGAACTGCAGTCTGGAGTAGTAATTTTCAATAATGACCTCGTTATGAGTGAACAATGTTGTTTTTCTAACGCTTATTGGACTTATAATTATTTTACACAATAGACCGTTTTATTCAAACTGATTTGTTTTGTAAAGAAGAAATCGATACCAACTGAAATTGCATGTGTGAATTGTCTTTGCTATAATGAGTTATGGTAAACGTCGGTGTCAGTCTCTCCGCATTGTATAGCTAAAAGTGGCCAAACAGAATTTTTAGGTCTCTCCGCAAAATTGACATTTAGCCTATTTTCCCAAATATCTTTTAAATGTGACCCAATTGACCTTTTTTACTCCTGGTTACCTAAGAAATAATTTGAGCTATATTACATTAGATTTAGAGCAGTTTAAACATTTGATCCCCATAGTAACTTTACCCCTCCACCAGGGCCACACGCAGCAGCGGGCCTCCGGCAGACATTCATATTTGCAAAAGATATATTTTTCTCTGAATTTTCCCGTATTCAGATATTGGTACCTCGTTCGTTTGATCAAAGCCTTCTGGGCTTACGGTCTAAATTTGAAACACTCGAGGTGTTTAATTTAACACTTAAACAGTGATACTGTAGAGACGTAAAGGTTTTGTAAGCACCTTTAACTTAAAATACTTAATTGATCAAAATAAGTTTTCAATAAGGCAACACCAAGTCGTCCAACGTACTACAATGTTACCATTTGTGCTATAAAAATAACTGAGTTCTGCGTATTTCCTATATTAAATCAAAATGAAGAAATTCACCGCTTTCACATGACACCAATTTTATGTTCTAAGTCCAACCGAGCCGCTATACTACCCCATGCAACAAAGGCCCCGGCCTCACTGTTTCGTCGAAGTGTCACCTCCTGAATTTAATCCTCCTTGAGGTTCCTCCTAAGGTTTGCAGGAGCTATGCTAGACAGAATTGGGAGATATTCTACAGGCCTCGCCAAACGCAACAATAAACAACTCTCATTGCATCATTCGGGAAATGTACACTGTGACTCCATACTGGTGCAGCGTATTCAACAGTTGAGTAATCCAAAGCAACAGTTGATTGTATGTAAAAGTGTGATGTAAAATTCCATCCAGTCCCTACGATCCTTCTGAGGAAGTTGACACGACACTGCGTCTTGGCGGCGACTCTCTCGGTGTGTTGATTGAAAGTAAGGCTGCGGTCCATTCGACACAAAGGTACTTCGGTGTTGGGTCGTGTGACAGTTTTTCTCCATGTAGAGT
>JAMKCH010071187.1:0-21182 GCA_023653785.1 Ophioderma brevispina
TTCATGAAGGCACGCAATGAGCTTATACAGTGATTAGTGTGTGACAAGCATTTTATTATGCAAAAACCATGATTTGTGAATAATTTGATGGTGCCATCCTCAGGAATCTCTGAGTCATCCTTAAAAAATTCATTTTTGGAGTGCATTTTGAGTCCAACTTTTTTTGCTGCATATAGGGAAAAGTACATTTTGATACACCATAACTACCTCGAACTGTACCTTTTTCAGAGAAGTACACTTGGGATACATCCAAGTATGAATCCAAGTGTAACTGGATTTTATCAGGAGGCAGAAGTGTCCCAACTGTTTTTATTCAAGATTGTGGATGGTGTTTCCGACAGTTTAGCAATAGTTGAAAACTAAAAAACTCCAAACATACTGTGATGAACAAATATGAAAATTGCCTACAGTCACAGAAACTAGACCAGGACAAAAATGTGTTTCTTTTTATATACAAGATTTATATGTTGTCAAAGTGAACTGAGTTTTATGTTGATTGCATATCACACCTACCTGTGAGTGGACTTTGTTCATCTATTTCTTCATACTCTCCAGAATATACCCTGGTCCATCAGACACAATGAAATTCATGTTGGTCAGTTGGATGCCGCATACTGCCTAGACTGCCTCTCACTTTGTTTCAGGGTTTGTGCAGTCACCAGTGTTATTGTCTAGCCAAGTGGTGTACTCTTGAAGTGCTGAAGGAAATAATAATAATGAGTTATAATTTAGGTGCACGTATGGGTTATACATTCAGACCTTACAGTAGGGTCATAACCGAGGGACTCCATTCGCAATTTTGGGTGAGAAGTTTTGTAACATGTTTTTTTTTGTCCAACCTCTAAGGAAATCTGGGGAACATTGTAAAATATTGTGGGTGAATGTTGGTAGCTAACAGGGTAATTTTGAAATCACATAAATTGTACTAAATGTATGTCAATTAATACGAATCTATGTTAGTCATAGTAATAGACTTTGTTTGATTGAATTTATTTCAGTTGACCTACAATTACCTGGATGTCCTTGGCCTCTTATTAATGATCGTTTTTTTGGATCTAAAATATAAATCTCTGTTCTTCTTCTTCCACTGGCCTACTTGAAGAAATTTTATATTTTTGTGAAATGTGCCAGTGCCGATTTAAACAACCACATTTTCGATAAATCTCACATGCATGCTCACTGACTCAGTAGAAACTACTTAAGGAGTAAATTCTATGGGAGTATATTATTCTACCACATATTTCCTTAAACTGTTGTAATCTTAATATTATGTCCATAAGTCAACATAATGTTGACCTACTCTTGCAATGGATTCACTGCATCTCCTTTGTATCTGTCGTTAGGAATCTCATCATAAGGATCTGGATCTCTGTAAAGGTACAACTGTAAAAACTACATTTGTTTACATTGGGATTTTTGCAATGTAAGCTATATGGAAGAATGTGACCTTGGCTTAGGGGCCTCTGGAGCCATTCTAGCTAAACCTATTTGTATCCACGAGCAGAAACTATGATGATTGTTGTTCCCTAATCCAATGCTAATTTGGACAATACCAGGTTTTTTGATCATATTTTTTAATGCGACCATCTCTGAGTGTTTATAAATCCTTTTATGACCTGTTATTACCAATGGAGACATTCATATGTTAATATTTGTTGCAGCACTAGTCTTAAAAACCCAGAAAATGGTGGTTGTGGACTTAGATTCATATTTGTTGTTCTGCAATGCATAGAGTATAGGTGCCAATTTGTAGTTACTATCGCTTCATTTGTGGTAAAATGGGTCGTGCGGGTTACTTGAACTTCTGGTCCAAATCAAAAAATTTGACTCTCCCCTTTACAACTTTTTCAAGGCACATTAAAGTCTTATCTTTATCTTACCTTACAACAAAGAACAAGATGCATATCGTTTTGTTTGGAAACTTTGACGGCTATCACCGATGGTTACGTTTTTATTGGGAACATGTGCCTGTCAAGTGGGCTCCCCAAGGACTGTTTCCTCTATTTAGTTATTATTGATATTGACAGATAAAAATAGTGTTTTGAAAAATATTTTTATTTTTATGTCTAAATTTCTTTGATACAGATTTTTGAGAAAATTTTAATCCTTGTTGGCAAATCTGTTTTGATTTGTAAATAATATTGGTCAACCAAAATGGGATATATTTTTGCTCATAACTCCAAACCATGTAACTATGTCCTTGAAACAACCTGTTTGATCTTTCCACAATTCTGACATTTTGTTGACTTTCTCGTCCTGGTCTCTGTGTGACTTCTGTCCTCCCTGCTGTTCTTTGTGTGGACTTCTCTTCTCCTTTTGTTTTGACGTTGGCTACCACTACCGCAAGGCAACTACCAAAACCCAGACCAAGGGATTGCGCTCCTCTGCCCCCACAAGAATGCCAGTCCAAGTGCTGACTAAAAGTGTTTTAAAGAATCACGACATCAACATATAAATTCAGTGTTTTTAAAGCATATTTGCAACCACTTGATTTATAAAGCCCATTCCTACTTTTCATTTCACACAATTCCAGATACTGAGTTACAGAGTCAATGGAGAAACTGTTGCTAAAATATCAGCACTGTCCAATAGACAAATAGGCCCTTTTGTAGTCCAGACATTGCGTCAGTAATGGTCAAGGTCAGTGAAATGGTGACTTCTGGTTCAGGATAGTATCAGCAAGTGGCATTGGAGGAGCCAGGTCAAGCAAAGTGACAGGTGGTAATGTAAAGTGACCCACTTCTTTCTGACACACTTATATGAATTTGAAACCGTACAGAATAAATTACCATGAGATTTTGACCAACATCCATGCTCCACCACTTAAAGGGCAAGCTATCATCATTTTTTCGATCTTTTTTTTATCCTTTTAATTTTCACTAACTTGAAAATAAATGTAAAATTTTATGATTTTAAAATAGCAGGAGTGGGTTTGATCCCGACCACTGTATCATAGGTTGGTACATCTAACCAGTAGAAGAACCATGGGTGATGTGACCAGTTTTGCAATTCCCATCTTGATAACTTTCACAGAATAAATCGATACTGCTATTGTAATCAGCTCGCAAATAATAAGAGCTCCAACTCTGATATCCGACATTTAAGGGGGTTTATCTCAAACAGCTAAAATTTGTGAAAATTCAAATGCCTATTTGAAAACTCCATCAAACCTACAACTGTATGCTTGTAAATGCATTCAGATATGACACTTTTCTGTGTTCCCAGAAATTGTTGGCTTTAACGCCATAAGGCTCTTTTGTTTAGTTTTGGTTTGTTGTTTTCCCCCAGAAATTCAGTTTTTTTCTGGTCATTTTGGTAATCAAAAAAAAAAAATAAATAAAATGGTACTTTTCACTATGTCCTTGATTGCCCTATAATCATCATAATAACACTCAGCAGACTGCCTTGTCAGTGCATTGACGTTGCATTGCAAATGTTACAGGAATTATTTGCAACTGGGTTCTTCTAATATGTGGATCCATCTTTTCCTTGTGTCCTGAGGTTATTTCTTGTTCTAGGATTAATTGAATACAATGACAATACAAGCTGCCCACAGATAAACAATCTAATCATTTTGGTATTGTCAGATCATGTAAAACAATATGCCATACCTGACTTTAGCAGTCTAGCACTTTATTCATTAAGGTGTTGTTCCGATTTTTGTCTATCATGTCTCTACTTGATATGAGACCTGGACCCTTGTACACACTGACCACAAGTACCGTGGGAACCAAACTTGCGGTTTTTTAATGGTAGACGCGATAATGCCTAGTACAACGCCCTATCACTACTGTGCAATTGCTGGTTAACCACTGAAATGGTAGTGTTTTATCTGTATCTTGAGAAAGAAATGGATTTGAAAGCGAAATTTCCGTATGACAATGGAATATGGCCTTATGATATCAAAATGACACTACTTCGGTTAAATCGGGGGGGGGGGGGGTTCCAAAGGTGATTGAAACAGCACCTTTAAGAAATTGGGGGTGAGAATTTGTCTTCTTTTCATTCATAAGAAAAAAATGGCTTTTTATTCTGAGAATCAACATGCATGGTGTAAATTCACTACTTGTTTTACTGATGATTATCCGCATCGGGCTTTGAAGTTCCCGCTCATGATGTGTAAACCGTAATAGGTTGAAGGATGATAGATCCTGGTAGTCGCCTGCATTACACAAACCATTCCCCCCCCCCCAAAACCAATCCACAGCAGGAAGTTGTTGAACAAGTCTTGCTAGCCTCACAAATGTCTTTAGGTCCATGTGTAATGTAAGGTGTAGTATGGTCCAACAACATTGCAAAAGTATGTGCAGTTTTGTGTTACAAAACGATTCTTGCAGCAGGGGTTACTGTTGCAGTAATTGGGTATCATACTGTTGAAATTTAACTGTTAAGATTAAAACTGTGTATCATAAAAATCAGAATGGCATATAAAACGATATGGTGATTACAATCATTGCTCCTTGTTGGATAAACAGCCTTAATTGAGAAATGTCTTCCTTTTCTTGTAAGTATTGTTCCTGGGCCACTTGTATTCTGAGGTGGATAATTGCTTGTGGACGATTATAAGACGTTTTTTTGTTTTGTGATCAGGACATTTATCAGGCAACAATCATGTTCCATTTAGGGGGAAAACCCTGCATGCATTGGTGCATTACCAAAAAAACCTACATGCACACTTTGAGTGTACATGCACTTCAAATCAAAATTCCTTTTTTTATTCATCTTGTCTACTCACCAACCTGCTGAAATGATACTTTTTGCAGTTTTATCATCACTTTTTCTAGATTCTTTTCGGGATGCTCACTGGGTTTGGCATGATTCGCATCAACATCAGGCTGACTGCATTCATCAGTGAGGTCCTCTCAATCGTAAGCTTACTAATCCTACTATTCTATTTTGTTTTCTATACATGAGGTTTTAATAAGGTGATTTTTGTGTCAATTGGGTAATTTGAACCTGTCAACTTACAACTTACAAAATTCTTAGATGCAATGCTGCGTGAATGCATAGTGGAAAAGTTCATGCACCAGAAAACATCTATATGCAAACTGCATGTGTGCCATGTGTCTAAATCGAACACTGGGCAAATCATTCTAGTAAACCCGAAGGTCCCAGGTTCAAATCGGATGGGTCAGTGAAGTTTTTCACTGACTGTCAATTTATGTTGTTGGTTGAAAGTCTCAAAAAAATCTTTATAATATTAATTACCCACATTTTGAGCGTTTTCTTTACATTCACATATTTCTGGTTTAAAGTTTCATAGTTAAGCAATATTACCCTTCTGGACAGTTAACATTTTGTGCACTCTGCAAGGGTAACATGAAGGAAGTTAACAAACAAATGTGAAGGCTGCAACTGATTGGGTGATCATAATGGTATTGAACAGTCTGGGGTTGTTTAGGTGTACTTCTTGGAATATGGTATAGTGTAAGCCAGAGTGAAACATGGTTGCAGTAATTCAATCCTTTTTAATGTGATCCGTAGATTTTTAATCACTTGTATTATTTATTTATTAGTGAAATGTGTTTCTCAAACACTTCCAAATTAGACATGCAGTGGTGGCACCAGACTTCATTTTCTGGGGTTGGGGTGGGGGGGGGGGGGGGGGGTCGGGGGTGAATTAGGGGGATGCAAGTGAAATTCTTGAGAGCAAACTTTCCATTTTGGGCCCAAACTCACTGATATTTGCCCAAATTTGGTTATTTTTGGCCCCAATCGCTGACTATTTTCCAAAATTCATTTTTCTTTATCCTTCTGGCGTGGGAAAACTGGGTGTTGGGGAAGGAAGAAAAAAAGTAGGGCAAAAATGCCTGGGTTAAAGGCTGTATATGGTTATATATTATTATCCAAAGTTATCCATCTAAAATAACTTAGCATGTACCCATTCTGGTGATACCTGCTACTTTTTTCCATTTTGTTATGGGATCAAATGTTTTTTGATTCAAAGTGACATTAAATTGCTGTGGTTATAGGGCATTTACATAAATGTATGCCTTGAAATATCTAACACACTTAAACATTTTGGCACCTTACCAGTGCATTGCATAGGGGCAAGGGAAGAGTTTCCCTCAGAAAAAATATTGAGGTAAATCGGGAAATTTTTTATGACAATCTGGGCAAATCGAGCATGTTAACCCTCTGGTGATCCCTGCTCCTTTTCCCATTTTTTTTGGGAATCAAAATGTTTTTTGATCAAAAGTGACATTAAATGTGCTGTCTTAAAGTGACATAAAATAAAAAATTAAAAAAAAAAAAAACACATTAACAAATTTGGCACCTTTACCAGTGCATTGCCAATAGGGGACAAGGGGGACAGATTTTCCCTCGAAAAATATTGAGAGTAAAATCGGGAATTTTTAATGACATCTGCAAATCGCTGTTTTTTTCACGTTATTTACCCTCCCGCCCCCTTGTGTAACGGTTGACGGATTACATAAGATGTCAATGTGACAAGATGTTATTCCTTACAGAAATGCCAGCACTTAAAGTGGCACGAGCACTTTTCATAAAGATGAACTTTCTTAAATTTTGCCCGCAAGATCGTCACCCCCCTCCCCTTTTTAGAAGTAGTCCTTGGAAGAATAGAGATACAAATTACACATACAAATTAACATACCAAAAACCGATAGGACTTTAATAAGAAGTTAAAGACACCATGTAATTTGTAGGCTAAACTTTTTAGCCTTTTCATAACTGTTACTCCAAATGTAGTCTATTATATGGAATATCAGAGACTGTTGTATCAAGGATTAAAATCACAAAGGTCACGGACCGTCAAACAGGGTGCATGCCGTGGGAAACAATTCTATGGCATGTTTTTCTTGTGTTAAACACCATTTTTTGTTCGTCGCCCTGTCACCGGGCGACATTAATTATAGATCGGTCTGTTTCCCATAAGAATGCTATTTGGTCTTAATCATTCAGGTGGGATTATGTAATAAAAGCTTATTGCACCATGCACAAAATACCATTTATGAAAAATCTGAGGGCCACACCTATTTTTCAAGTGCCATGGTCTTTGTAAACACCGTGACATAAATTAAATCATGTACAGTTGAGTGACCCACAGAACAAATGGATTCCTGCATAATTGGATTACATTGGGCACCTCAACCACCATATTGTAGGCATACCTTGTGTTGAACTGTGGCTTATCTTCCTAGCGCATCCTCTCCCTGCAATTAACACAAGTGCATCACTGAAACAAATAGTTTTTGTCATATCTGTGATGTTTAATTGCTATATACAGCTCTTAAAGGCACTATGAGTGATTTGATAAATCAGATAAAATGCCTGTCTGGCAACTAGTATGGTATTCCCGACATACCCCTGCAGAGTGATCACCAAACGCAGCCTGAGAAAGACAAAATTGGTTATTTTAAGTCATATGCCGAACGAACAGCTTCTCATACCATGTAATTGAATGGAAGATTCCATATCTTTGAGCACTGCCGGTTTCTTCCTTTCTGTTTAATTCTTCCGTTTGGAAAATACTATACAAGAATTCTTCAGACTTATCCTTCACTTTAACCATTCCTGCAAATTTCAATTTTTCACTCTGTCGGATCAGTACTGATGTGTCTTTATATAGTGGACAAACTGATTATGAATTACGATTGAAATCTGAATTTGTTAATAAAATTTTTTGGGATTAAACTTGTAATTAACCGGTGGAAAGCTACTATCTCGAGCTCTATATTAATGGTGGAGCCTGTCATCAAAAGCCAATCTAAGTGTTTGTGTGAATCCTGTCATGTGCAAAATGTCAACTTTTTATCCAGGAACTTAGGTCTGTGTAGCCAGAGTGCGGAATAAATAGTACATGCCTGATTTACAGGATTTCCTAATATTGTGATGATACATATCAAAGTCCCCAAGAAAATCCCCTGTGTGCTATTGAGAAATAGGGGGTTCAAGTTATACATGTAAAAAAATTAAATCTATCAATTGACTAAATTATAGCTATCATATTCTTCTACCTAGTCAACTGAATACGAAGGTATAGTTTGTCTAACTTTAGTTGAACATAGCAGACCAAAAGATTTTTCAAAGGTCATCATGGGGTCAAATTTTCAAACAGTAGATTTTTTATCAACTAAGTTTCCAATTACTCATACTTTGTTTTGGTCATATAAGGGCCCAACAAAAAATTCGTCACACTAGCTACATTCTCGAAATATTGAGGCTTATAGGACCTGGCTTGTGACCGTCCCATAGACCCAGTAGAAACGTGCCATAATGAACCCTAATAACTATTCAATACATTACTTTGAACTATTTACACTATCCTTTTCACTTTATACACAGTCAACAACACAATTTATACACTTTTCGAAAGAATCTGAGCACTCTGAGCACTTTCTTGAACAGTTATTTCCATATAGTTATGAATCCATATAGTTATTAATCCATAAATCGCAGATAAGGCAATATATACCTTTTTTTTACTCTTATGACATGCCAACGTTGGGTATACAGTTTGAACGAATTTGGAACATTTTAATTGACCCTTTCCAAACTTTACTCCCTTATTTCTCAAAGCATAACACAGGGGATTCCTGGGGACTTTGATATGTTCTGCTCGCTTCAGCATCAGGAACTAATGCAAAAATTCAGCTTGTACCTAATTTATTTCCGGTGTTTTTCTATATATCTTGGACGATTTTTTTAGCCTCAAGATCTTTTTTAGGTTATTATTTTAGAAGTCATTGCTTTGAGTAGCTAGGCTGGAAAGCCATTTGGGAGCCATCTTTAAAGCCACCTCCTTAAACTAGCTTCATATAAGTGTTCTTTGAAAGGTTTTTTTCAGGTCGATTTAAATATAATAAGGAAAATTATAATTTGCATTTTTTGAAACCAGAATATAACCAATTTGTATCGTCTTGTGTTGACTACAGCCACCTGTAGGGCCAAAAGGTAAAATTATAGGGATTCAAACATTTACAAAGTGGTTCTCACAAATCAAACAATGAAGGCATGCATGCATCCTCTTTTTTCTTGTCGAGGGCGGCAGGATAAATCACGGACCGCATCAGATGCAGTTGTTCGAATTTGTGATGACCCTCGTACATGAAATTTAAACATCACTTAGTTCTCCGTAGACAACGGAGTATATTTTAATCTTTCCCATGAGATGGCCAGCGCACAATAAACTCAAAAACAAAAAATAATAAAAAAAAATTCTAATCAATTATGATAGTGTTGAGAAACAAAACCCCAGTGCTCTGGCCGGATTCGAACCTGGCGACCTTCGTATTACATGCACGACGCTCCATAACCGACTGAGCTTCAACTGGGTCGTATAGAGCGATAGATATCATCTATAGGGTGTTAGGTTCTAAGGCGTCCTTCTTTTTCCTAGCGGATAGCAAATCAGAGACTGTATATTTACAATATACGATTATATTTGTTTTGAAATTTACACTACTTAGTTCTCCAGGTAGACAGGATTAGAGATTATTAATCTGGTTCGAAGCCGTCCAGCGCACAAGGGGTTGTTTTTCAACCTGATCGTCCTTGGCCATCTCCAGGTAAAGATTAATAATATATACATCTTGTCTACCTGGAGAATAGTAGTTTAATTTCAAACAAATCTAATCGTATATGTTTTAATATCAGTTTCTGATGCTATCCGCTAGGAAAGCGAAGGACGCTTTTCGAACCTAACCCCTAGAATTATATCTATCACTCTTCTACCCACCCAGCTTGATAGCTCATCCGGTTAGAGCGTCGTGCATGAATACGAAGTTCGCCGGTTCGAATCCGCCAAGCGCACATGGGTTTTTTTTTTCAACACTATCGTGCGCTGGCCAGCTCCATGGAATATTATATATATACTCCTGTCTACCTGGAGAAACTAAGTAGTTTAAATTTCACAACAAATAATCGATATTTATATAACCCATTCTGATGCTAATCCGCTAGGAAGCGAGGCGCCTTCGAACTACACCTATAGATATACTAATCGCCTCTTCTACCGACCCCGCTTGATAGCTCAGTACGGTTAGAGCGTCGTGCAGTTACGACAAGGCGCCGGTTTTCGAATCCGGCCAAGCGCCATGGGTTTTTTTTTTCAACACTATCGTGCACTGCATCTCAGGAAAGATAATAATATATACCCAATCCTTGTCTACCTGGAGAACTAGTCGTTTAAAAAATTTCAACAAATATAATCTTATATTAATTTACAGTTCTGATGCTAACAGCCGCGTAGGAAGCGAGGCGCCTTTCGAACCTAACACCTAATAGATAAGGCTAATCGCTCTCCCTTCTACTAGATACCCTAACGTCTACCACCCGTCTTGATAGCTCAGTCGGTTCGAGCGTCGTGCATGTATACGCAGGTCCCCGGTTCGAATCCGGCCAGCGCACCTGGGGTTTTTTTTTCAACCACTATCGTGCCTGGCCATCTCCATGGAAAGAATAATAAACTATACACTCTGTACCCTGTTTTGAATCCCCTTTCAACCATGAAAATCTTATTATCATGTATAGAGAAACATAATTATCTTATTCTTCACAATAATAGTTAAAATGTTCGCCAGTTTGAACTAAATCTTTCCTAATATATTACAAAATCTAAAGCAAATATAGTTTTGGCATGTTGTTTGCTTTGGAGGTTTGCAAACCGGTGGCCACTTGCCAGACACAGCCTATAGGTAAGGGGTGCATTAGGTGCTTTGCATGAAATCCCCCTCCAGACACTGGCACCAAACAACTGGAGATGCATGGGTGCTTTTGACGCCCTGCGAGAACACAATTCATAACACAATCACAGACCAGGCCCCTAGGCAAGGGAGTGGTTGAGGTTGCATCTCCCGCCAGACTGGGCTGGCGCATATGCAAGGCAGGTGCATTGCATGTGCTTTTGCACCTCCCGCAGCTCCTGCCAGCAGTGCCCTTAGGTAAAGCGGTGCATTTTGTGCCTTTAATCTGTAGACACAACACCATATCCACTTGTACTCAAGACCTAGCCCTCATAATGTCTATCATCTGAATTTCATGCAAAAGAGCAACTACAGGGCCTACTCTGAGTTATATTTCACAGCTTCACATGAATAAATTTGGTCAAAGATTTCTCTAATGATAACAATGTAATATAATATGTGATTTAAAAGTTTGTATTCCATTTCTTTACCAAAGATTTTATTAAGTGAGCCCTGAGATCACCTTTAATGTTAACTCATACGATCTCATTCTTTTGAGAGAGTAACGTGATATCAAACAAGCCTAGATCTACAGGGGTTTTAATTGGATGTTTATATTGATTGAAACAAGCCTTATTTTTGGAATTCATTTTGTAGAGTGAGTCAGCTTTTTCCCCCCCCCCCAAAAAAGAAACATTCACCATAACAGACCCAGGCTATGGGCTTGATTCATTCATGAGTACTCAGGATGGCAATTTTTTTAGGGTGGTTTCCATAACCTGATCGAGTTTACCTGACCCAACAATTCTTTGTCATAAAATTCACGTAAAGCCATAAAGGTTGTTGAGTCATAGTTGTAAGAGCGCGAGAAAGCGATAAGAAGGAACCCAATGACCCCTTGACTTTGAACGATCTATCTGCCGCCCTATCATTGCAATTGTTATTCAATAATTTCGCTCAAGTGGCTCTTCCGAGGATAATCCCATTCAAATTTCTTCCTGCTGGCAAGAGAAAATTCTCAGTTCGTGTTTGTTTCTGAATGCTGGAATAACATACTCAGACTATGGCCGCATCCATGGAAACCGATCACACGCCCGGGGGTTTTCTTGGATTTGCTCGGGAACCCTTGGCTCGTCCCGAAAAAGAGGGACTAGGGACAAGCTGCAAATACGGGACTACCCTAGGGTAATCATTTCAAATTAATCATGTTCTAGTCCCGTTCTGGGGGTACAAATGCAGTTGTGATTGTGACTTTTTCATGCTACAATAGGGAAAAAATGTAACCTAACATAATCATCATATAACCCTAATTGTGTATTTTTTTCTTGCATAGTACAAGTGTCATTTTCTTGTATGCTTGCTAGTTTTAAATGTTTGTATCTTTTTTCATGTTTGAGAACATAAGTCCCGCAGGGGGTATATCTCAATGTCAAATACCTTCAATCTTCAATCATTTTTATTTTTTCATCACTAAATATGCCTACCGAGCAAAAAAATCAATATGATATAATTATTGTAAATAAGCATTACAATGAAAAATTTAGTTTTTTACCAAATATTATATCCATATAACAAATTAAAAAAAAAAAAAAAAAAAAATGTTTATAACACATTATAAGTGTAATTTTCAACATATAACTGGGATAATACTAGTGGAAAATCTATTTTCAAAAAAGCACAGAAGGATGTCATATTACTGCTGTCCCTCTTGGTGTATATTTTTCATCACTGAAAAACTATTATAGATTCACCAAAGCTGGTCGCATTAGGGGTCGTGTATAATTTTAAAACTGGAAAATTGTCCGTTAGGGGTCATCTTTTCAGAACCCACTGGAACGAGCAGGGGTGCCCATCGAAAAATCTAAGACGGCCCCGTTTTCAATTTAGTCAACTTTCATCCTTTATTATTCACACTGGGCAGTCTTGGGCAGTAAAGCTGAGCGCATGACGATGTACAATTAAGCTTATATACCGAAAACAACAACAAATCACAACGAGACCGCAGAACTGTTGTACATATGCAATATACTTTTACATTTTCACGTTTATCGGACATAGTTTTCAAATACGACAGTAGTGTATTTGCTTCGCCACTCATCGATTGCGGCAGAGGGATTATGATCAAGTGTGGCTGTTGAATCCCTCCTTTTGTGCGAGTGAATGGATAACATTTAAAAATCTGATTGTGGAGTCGTTGTAGTTTTCTCTTCTTATCTCCTTTACTTCCATGGTAAGAGGAAGGTAGTTCCAGCACAATCAGGACATTTAGTGTGTGATGTTGTTTTCAGATTCCTAATAATTATGTCAGATAATCATCCGCTTTAATGCATAATTAACATGGCAAAGATTATCTCCTGTTTGAAAGCATTACATTTTCGGAAAGAATGTAGCTTGGCCTACACTTAACCGATTAGAATTCGTTCTCCTGCAACGAATAACTGATGTAGAAGGATGTGTGGCAGAATACTGAATTCCCGGTACAAACAACTCTTTATGTAATAAGAAGATTATTTAGTATTTTTCTGCTTCATGCTAGAAATCTAAGCATGTCTTGCAAGCAGCAAAAATCCAAGCATGCTTCTCAAAGGACATTAGGCAGAGCAGAAAAGTATCAAAACTAAGTTTTTATATTCTTTGTACGTCTTGGTTCAATAATACTATCCAAACTTTCTTGGTAAGTGTTCTATGAGATGAGTCAGTTTATTTTGAAAAAGGTGTATCCTCAAAACTCTGGTATCTCTTAAAGGCTGACTTAATATCCTTCACTTCATGTATTTACCATAATCATCATGAACATAAAATATAACAACAATTTAGTATGGATGTTTGACCAAAACAGAGCAAGCTTTCACAAAATTTAGGCCACATAAAAGCACCATGATACTAAAGTCGAGACATATGACGAAACGTTAAATCTGATACGGGAACTAAGTGCCACAAGACAAAACAAGACTACACAGGTGAACGATGTTGTATGTTACAGGCGCGGTCAGTGAGGGGGCGAAGGGTGCGCGCCCTCCCGTAAGCTGCCAATTCTTGCCAAATCGGCCATTTTTGAGCTATTTTGGACCAGTTTACAGCCTTTCAGACCCCCCGGTATTTTGCCGTTTCTTCAAATCCTGGATCCGCCCCTTATGCTTGGCTTAGGGTTGTTTCGAAGTAGTATTTTTATTGTCGAACAATCGTCAAATCTCCAGATCCGACTCGACAGGTGTCCGGCCAAAAGTCTTAACGATTTTACATCACTAGGAGTTCGCCAGTTCATTGTTTTGGCATTGTACATGACGCGAGTCACGCAATGTGTACTACTGTAAGCGCATGGCCTTTGTAAGTGAGTGATTGGAGTTTTGTGTGGCAAAACTTTAGCACAGACATACAAGCATTTAGATTAGGCACAATCAATTTTCAAACAAAATTGTGTTTTTTTTTCTATACCAATAATGCTTGTTACATACCTATCTCTGTTTTGAAATAACCAGACTCAATCAAGTCCGTCATATAGAAATCTCACTTTGTTTCTCAACTTCTGGATCCGGAATCTTGATCTTTGGCACTGTAAGTCGTGCATAATGTTTACGGCATTAAACACGAACAAATCTGATTCATCTCTACCTTTGGAATTAAGCATTTTAGAGACTATCTATCTTTAGTTCTGATACTATTTTTAATTACTAACAAAAACAGCCTGTATATATTGAAGCCCTGGGTTCAGTCACTTGCAATTAAAAGCTAAACCGTCAATACAACATAGTTCTGTCCCTCTCCTAAGTAATACAACAATGTGAGAGAGAACCGCGGTCCGTGTATTTCTAATGCACACATATTAATGTACCATATGATTAGTACTTACCTAGTCATACACAGTCTGCCCATCACAACAATAGAACTGTTTCAAGATCAAACATGAGACACATGTATAACACTCCAAAGTCAGCCTGGACTAATCGTGCTCAATTTCATGAAATGTTCACAGATTTCCACAAGATCTGAAAACAAACAAAAACACCAATTTTAAGAATTTCCAAAATGGAGTGAATTTTCTTTCACTTTCTCTATTTGTCTTTATTCAATATGAGTATGCATTGTCAATTTCATGGTTGGTTTGCTTATCAATTCTATGGTTATTAGGAAAATAGTTGTGTTCGTTCAGACATGGCAGCCAAGCCTCTTTCATTCATATAGCAACTCACCCGAATGAAGCAAATAGATTACAGCATAACGTACAGAACAACTAACCACATACCGATTTAGGCGCTTTGCGATGGGCTCCGGTCATGGTGTTTCGCATGACCTATATACGATTTTGTCCTCGTCCATTATTCATGTATAAAAGTAAGAAGGACCCCTAAAGTGGCGTTGACTTTTCAACTCCAACAGTTCCTGAATAAGAAGTAATGCTTTTATAAATATATAAAAAAAATCAGAATTTATGATCATCATTTGGCATTTATGTGTTAACAATGCATGTCGTCATTGGGATTTCTTGGCTGCCTCCACCACGGTGTCTTGGAATTTGATTCCTGCAGGCTCCTCCCGTAGCTGTTTAGCATACATTTGCTACACATTTTCTGCCATTTGCTATGCAATTTTTAAAATTGTTTAGCATTTTTCCCTATAGTTTGCATTGCACTATCAACATGATCAAAGCAAAGCTGTGCAATTATTGCTACACAAATAAAAAACATCCTTACGCAGCCCTGTTCTGAGTGGCATGATGCTACACTAGATTACATTAGAACTTATCTCCTTAAAACGAAAGAGTTAAAAACCACTCTCAAAGAGTTAAATCTCACTCCAAAAAAGATCGCTGAGTGACGCATCTTTTTAGAGTGAGATCCACTGAAATAAGAGTGAAAAAATAACTTAAGCAAAGAGTTTGAAGTGATCCCTCCTTTTAAGAGGGAACTATTCCTCTTTTAGAGCTGTGGGGGGAAAGCGGAACTAAGCAATTCCTCTTTTGGAGTTGTGGATCTTTGTTTGAATTTTGTTTGTTTGGTGAGTACATTGTATGTGTAACGTGTAGGTTCATAATTCATAAGTCATCGTGACATGAATGAAGGGTTTGGTAGCATTTACGGATCCCGCGACTTTGCCCGACCCGACTCAGAATTTAGCAGCCTTTTCCTGAATAAAGCACAGTATCACATTCACTTTATTCCGTGACATGCATGAGCGTGGCGCAATGGTTTGGGTATTCGCCTTCGGTGTGAAAGGTCCCCGGTTTTCAAATCCCCGGTGGGGGGTTCACTTTCTGGGATTTGACTTGGGTACCAAATTCTGGATTTGATTTGTAAGAACATTGATTAAAACTGAATTCCGCTCTCCCCTGTTTTCATTGGACTTGGCAAACGAACATGAATATCCCGTCCTTCGGAGGGGACGTTAAGCCTCGGTCCCATAGAACAGGAGAATCAACGCCTGTATAAGTAAATCGCGGCCAGTGTCGATAAGAGTAGGGTGAAAACCCCTGGCTTGTCCCAATTCGCCTGGACCCTGGGCATCATTGAAAGCAGTGTCTGAACCACTGAATGATCTACCCGGCTAAATAAGACAACAATAAAAAAAAAATAAAAATAAAGGCTCTGAATCTTGAGTCGTGTCAGGGCAAGTGGGGTCAGTAAAATGTACCAACCCAGAATATTGTGGCGCATCATTAGCATGATTCAGTGTGACAGGCACGTTTGTTGCATGCATGACGTGCATATCATGCATGCTGTCTGGACATGCATGATTGTGCGTTTCGTACATCGCAGGCCTGGCCTAGCCTGGAGCAGACTACCGTAGTACGAGTGAATATTACAGTAAAATAGCATTTATAATGCTTCTCCACACTTTGTCTTAAATTGCTATGAAATTGTGAACCGACACACAATATACTCACCCACCCTAAAAGATCTCTATGATTTCTTTTCTTCACTAATTTCACAACTTCGTCAACCATTTGGCTGACGGTCTCGCCCTGCCATGTTTTTCGAAAATACTTCACGCTATTGCAGCGGTTCTGATTTGGCTATTAGTTCACTCAAAAAGAGTATTTTCTCACTCTTGGTTAAGAGCAAAAGCCGCTCGATAAGAATTCAGTTGGCTCACTCCGAGAAGAGTGGCATTTTGAGCCCTCGGTAACAGAGTGAGCTCGGTTAAGCCATTGTCAGGTCGCATTTTCTCGCTCTTTTCGAGCTAAAAGTCACTCGATTATAGTTATTTAAAATTCCAACTTCTACTACCCGAAATTCAGAGTGATTTTTCACTCTTGCATTTTAAGAGAGTATAACAGAAATCCCCCCAATTATGATGGATTTTTTTCACCAATGCATTCAATGGCATAATGGGGGGACCCATAACAAAAGGCATCAAAGCAACCAGCCTATGGTTCACAGCTGAAAATAGTACAATGGTTCTGCTGTCAATTTTCTGAAGTTAAAAAATTTTTACATTTGTTTAAAATTTTCTAGATAGGGAAGAGCTTGTCATTCTTTTCAAATATAAATGCAGGTATTTGATGAAATTGTGATCATTGAACGGCTGCAAAATATGTTAACCATAATTGGTTAACTGCATGTATTTTCTTATTTGTGATAAAACATAAAGATTTATTATATATGACTGCCCTTTTAAACCATTTCTTTTCTATTTTTCTATTTCTCTATTTTTTACAGGTAAGAGAGTTGTTTTCACACTTTATAAAGCAAGCGAATTCATTTGGAAATAAGAATTATAATGTAAGATTGGAATCACTTTTTACACTTGAGAATGAAAATTAAAGCAATAATAGCAACATTTTTAAGAGCGCTTCAATGTAGCGCTGTATGGATGTTTCCATTATCCATTTAATTAGTCCACGACTCTAATTAATAAGTAATTAAAAAATTCCATATTTTTTTTATTTTTTTTATTTTTTGGAAATTGGGTGCACCTTAAAATTGTGCTATTAATTATGCTTTAGTCAAAATGTTGCAATTCACCCACATTTGATGTCGCAAATAATTCTGAACACATTCATGGTATTTCTTCTGAGACATGGTATCAGCAATAACCTGATTTACAACCCCTTTTCAGGCCCCGGGACAGGCTTCAAGCAGCCAAAACCCCTGACGTAGACAACTTTTTTTTGCAATCACCCACCATCACACCCCCCTCCCTCAAGTTGGGGAAACCCTAAAAAAAATAACATTTTGTGACATGCTGTAGTTTAATATAGTATTGATTTAATCCGTAAGGAGTTATTAATTAAAGCAATATATATATTTTCCAAGTTATGGTTTGACGAACCATTTTAGCGGCATTTTGGGTGGTTAACCAGGGCATGGATTTACCTTTCAGGTGCCTGGGCCAGGCTAAAATTCAGAGCCCAGATTGATTTGAAGCAGCAATAAGCTCTTGATTGGACAACTTTAGCAATCACAAACACCTTTGTTGTTTGTTTTTCATTGTTTTAAATTGCTACCCTTTTGATTGTAGGGGCCTAGGTGGTACCCAGCCCAACTGGCCCTATAGTAAAATCTGGGGCCTGTGTATCAGGTTCACTGCAATAGTGGTTTACAAATCTATTCAAATAGTTTTGTCCTCTCTTAGGTATACACTCTCAGGAGGCCAGGCTGTGTATTTCTTTGTAACTACATTTCTAAAGTATGACTAAAATTAGAATATCAGTAACTTACCAGTCTACAGTTCGCCAACACAGAAAATATAAAGTTTTCAAATGCAAACTTGGAAACATGTGTAAACCTTTCCAAAGTCCTGCCATACTATGATGTCAATTTCAGAAACCTAACCAATGAAGTTACCAAGAAAGTTCACCACAGAATTTCCAGCCAGGATAGGTAAAACAACCAATTTTAACGGAATTTTCAAAAGAGGGTGGCATTTTCTATTTCTTTCACTTTCTTTGTCTTTATTGAATTTGATTCTGCATTGTCATAATCATGTCCACTCAAGTTTGTGGAATTGTTATGGTTTTCAGGAATATATACATTTCCGTTATGGGGATTTCTTTAATTCGCGGGTGTCAGCAGAGTTTCATAAAGACACTCATAACAACATATCCAGTACAACAGATTTCTGTTCAGTCATTGCACTCAGTGTATGTTGACCCATACAAAGAATCAACTTGCTGCAATTCATCATCATCCCATTGCATATTGTTCATGGCTGATAATAGTTAGTTAGTGACATTTTTGTTCCAATATTTGTAACTTAATAAAAAATGCATGAAAGACAAATATTAAACTTGTTCCAACTTTGTTTTGTTAAAGTCTGACTCAGAGATTTGGGAAAAATATTTTGTTTTTTATTAAAATAGTCTTTTAGAACTAAAGATAGTCACCTGACATGCTTAATTCCAAGTTAGAGATGATCGAAATTTTTTTCCGTTTTTATGCCGTAAACATTTCTTCACATTATAACCTGCCATAGGAATATACCGTGTAAAACAAAGATTCCGGATCAGGAATTTTATAACAAAGTTGCGAGTTTCTATATGAAGGCTTTTGATTTGAAGTTGTTATTTCACACAATGATTAGTGTATTGACAGCATTATGTCTATTCAAAAAACTGATTTGTTTGAAATCGTGGAATCCTCTGAGTCGGAGCCTTTAAAGGAGAACCCGTGCAACGAATAATATTATACAATTTACGCATATAAATCATTGTTAACACATATCGAGTGGGTTTGCAACATGGGGGGTTAAACGGAATTATACTAACCATAAAAATGAATTAAAAACATTTTGTCTGACCATGCGCTATATGAAAATTCGCGCGAGTGTATATGTATAGTATAATTGGGTGTTATGCTACTGAGGCACAGGTAGCCGTCATACACCTATCCACGAAAAAAAACGAATAGAGCCCTATTCATCATTGTGGGTAAAATTGTCCGGGCAAGGAATAAGGACAGGGTGATGGAACGGGAAATGCGTGGAATGGACCAGGAGCCGGTATGCGATCAAAAAATAAACATGGGTATTATAAAAAGGTAATGGATACGCAGAATTTTAAAAAGGGCGCCTGGTCAGACTAATGGTTAAATTCATCGTTATGCGTATGATACATCTATACCAAGTTGAATGTTAGATTGGAAAACGGGGGTATCACTCGATCTGTGGGCAATAATTATTTTATAGAGTATTTGTATAATTTAATCGTTGTACGGGTTCTCCTTTACATAAGGCTGGATAAATTTGGGGGGGGGTGGGAAAAAAAAACTTGTCTTTGTTTTTTTTTTTTTTTTTTTTTTTTTTAAATTGCAATATTTTGAAACAGCAATACCAAGTATGTTATTGCAAGGATGGTATTTTATCATTGTTAAAAACATATTTAGAGCTTTTTGATTTAACAGGATGCATTTGAGGGTCTTCCTCTTTTTGACCATATATTAAGTAGATATTTTGAAAAAAAAGTTTCTAAATTTCAGTGGTTTTGAGCATTTTATAATTATGAGCATTTCCCTTTTCCATAAATTTCATTTTTGTATGGTTTGGGATCAAGTATTCACATTTGCCAAAAATTCTCTAAACCAATAACTTTCCTTTTAACTGTTTTAACTTCTTTCTTTGATTTTGTTGCAGGTTATGTAAGTAGTTTCACCTTAATATTAAAGCAAGGCAAATTATTTGGAAATCCGATCTTCTATAATAAGGTAAGGCTCACAGTTGACCAGTCGCCCTTCAGAACCTGGTCCCCCAGGCGCGGATCAGGGAGGGGGCGGAGGGCGCGCGCCTCCGGTATTCTGCAAAATCTTGCAAAATCAGCCCTTTTGGACAAGTTCAGCCTTCATCCCCCCGTACTTCTGCAATCTGCAAATCAGATAAAGCAGCATGATAAAGCATGTGATCATGTTCCAGTTTTTATAGAGAAGTTTGGATTGACTATTTTAATTTTATCGGTCAGACAATCGTGCTTGTATTATCTCAATGTATATGGAATAATTATCATATCTGTATAAATGGGAAACCTGTTTTTTTCAGACATTTGTTTTCGGCCGGTATTAATCGCGTGATTATCTTTTCGATGAAAATGGGAATATTATTCCTTTTCTCTTTTGGAGGGAGAAAAGGTTGTTCCTAAACGCCTTTCTGCATTGGAGAGTTGATTGCGTGCTGTAACCAAAAAGTTGGGAAGTCGTTCTTACACAGGTTTCATTAGGAAGGAAGATATAACTCTTAAAATAATGATGACCAAGTTTGAAAACTTGAATACTCGACATTTTTATCAAATCCTATGCATATAATTTTTGAAGCCCCTACATCACAGATTAAATATAATACCGAAGTTTTGTTTAAGTAGGAGGATTGGGAAAATTATTTATATTTTGCCTTTCAAATGCTGTCATGATGTGAAAACGCAACAAATGTATTTTCAGTATAATTAATACTCAAATGTCTTATGACAAAAAGTCGTTTGTACGATGAATATTGCGAAGATAATCGTGTTCTTACTGTAATTGTCAGGTAGAAACCGTCAGTATTTGATATATGAATGTAGTTGTATAAAAGATCTCTGGAATGATTTGAAACAATGGGGATGGAGCTACCCAT
>JAMKCH010071188.1:0-79553 GCA_023653785.1 Ophioderma brevispina
TACGTAACTCAGCAATTTGTATGAAATCAGTGGAATAATTGTCACTGTAAATTTGTCACTGTAATGTTTGAATATGGTGTCAAACTGAATATGCAATATGAAAAGCTCTATCATCCTATGCTTGTAATCAATGAGTGTAACTCCACGATTAAAAACAGAGTTGTTTATTCGAATTTTGTATCCTATACCTGGTCAATATGTAGACCCATTAATCTCACGTTTGGTGTCAAATTTAGGGGACAGTTGGTGATTAATCTGGTTTTTGCCTTCTATGCAAAATGTTTTAGTGGTATGGGCGTGAAATGAAGCTGTGTGTGTAAAAATCTAATTTTTTTTCTGTGGTATAAGCCAAAATGCAAGTGAAAATCCAATATTGTAAATGGTTGGAAGGGTTTTTGTGTACTTTTTCTATTCGTGTAATAATGCATAACAATAAAGTGTAAACCCAATGGGCACTGTGAGCCCATTTCATTGTTGTTTTGTTTTGCTCAAAAATAATAAGGCCTCAAGTCATGATCTTGTTATTTTAGGGGTTGGTACATTTTGTGAAACCCATGCATTTGCCTGACCCGACTCAGAAATTCAGAAGGGTAACGCATAAAGTACAGTATCACATGCACGTTATTCCATAAAGGCTGCTGAAATCAAGTCGGGTCAGGCAAAAGTGGGGTCACAAAAAGTACCAACCCTTATTTAGCATATCATCACGGGTGCTGGTGTGTAAGAGGTGCACAGAATTTTACACCTATATAGGCAGTCTAGCTGTTAATAATCATTGGTCGACTGAAAGTAATGACAGCACTTTGTGTATATTTTACAAATGGCCTCTTTGGTCTTTAATCTGTGCTCAGCCAACCCAATGCCTCTAATTTTCATCAACAGAAATGTTTTACTAGTCATAATTTTGACAAAGTTCCTACAAAAGAAATTGGAGGAAGTTGATTTAGGGGACTTTATTAGGAAGTTTCCATAACCTGACCCATCTGACTTACTTTTTATCGAACTTATGGCTTGGGACACCCACTGGAATAAACAGGTGCTTTATTCCTTGAAGGTTTCCGAATTCATAAATGTGTAAGAGGGTCAGATTACGGAAACTCCCGAAATATATTTGTGTTGTGTAACTTGTGTTTATTCAAGTGTACTGTTGTATATGCATTCCGTTCCCACTGTGTGTATATGTCTAGTACATGATGCTGGAACCGCCATACCAAATCTAGTATATAGCACTCTTTGTATATATAATTGACTACACAATTTTGACACTGGCAATTTGTACTATGTTGTCTTCAGATTGCAATCATATGGAATAATTTGTATATATGAATGAGCTTGTCAAACCAAAAATATTAAAAGTTTTTGTACCATTGTTAGGTAAATGGACGTTTTAAAAAATTTCTCTTTTTGGTTGTTTAACAAGATTAATTGTTTTTTAAGAATGTCAAAAAGCACCGTTTTACCATTTGAATATTTTACCCATGAAGAGTGAAGCTGATTTATTATTGTTTGAGGGGCATTTGGTGTATACCTTGATTTATTTGATACCTTCCTCAACATAATCATTTTGATTTCTTTGCTTAGCATCAATACCAGGGTGGTTTCTTGCCCGATACGTGCAGTCTACACATTGGCCTCACAGAAGTATAATCAAACTGAGCCTTTTCTTCATGCAGTTTTAAAATCAATATCAAGCAGTGCAAATCAACGAGCAGGTGTGGTCCAGTGGATAAGCGCAGGACTCATTATAATTAGGTTGTGAGTTCGAGTACAGCCAGTGGGCCAAAGTGTTGTGTCCCTGGGCAAGACACTTTATCTCGCAAGTCTCACTTCACCCAGGTGATAAATGGGGAGCGGTAGGGTAGTCATACTGTGCACCGTTATTAATTGGATGCCGAATTTTCATATGTGAAAATGTGACAATCCCCGTAAACAGCGGAATAATGTAAAAGCGCTGAGACGTTGTGAGAGGAGAGTGATCAGAACAATACTTGCTTTCTTATGTGGTTATTTATTACCAAGGAGGATTCATAAACACCAGGAGGTACACCAAATGGCCCCATGGACAACAATCCAAGCGGGGTTTCCGTAACCTGACCCATTTGACCACACTTATGAATCAGAAATCCTTCACGGCATAACGCACAGGTATTCTGTTAAGGTTTCCGAATTCATAAGTGTGGCAGATGGTGAGGTTGTGGAAATACCTCCCAACCAGCTGGTGGCTATGCATCCCCTTTTTACCTTTCTTGTTAAATTTTAGTGCAAGTAGTGTAGTGATTGGGGGGTTCAACCTGATCGATTTGCAGTGCAGCAAATATCTACGAACCAATGATCCCAATGCTAAACCGTTACCCGAGTTCTGATAGCTCCAACTCTGCGTAAATTTGCCAGCTAAACCATTTCACCATAGTGTACCTCACGGAATGTATGAAGGCGGACTGTATCTATTTACTACCCACACCTGTAACTAGATGATCAAGCCTTCCATGCAGAAGGATAGCTTAATCTCTGAACCGATCAAACACAAGTGCAAGAGATAACAACATCCACAGCTTGGATTCAATGTACTGCCAGTCTGGGATGTAAAATCAGTGTGTTAAGACATATCATTTTGTAATGATATTTTTTCTGCGACACTTGAATAATTCCTGTGGTTGGGGTATGTAAAGTTACTGTGTTAACGGGAGAATCAAAGGAGAACGTCCTGGGCTTATACCAACATGCAAAAGCTGTGTACACAAACATGCATTTGAGGGATTTAGGTTTTGTAAAAAATTGCATGAAAACACAAAATACAAACAGCATCATGGCTCAATATAGGCATGCTTGGTTCATGATTTAAAATAGATATGCAATGGCAAACACTGCATGGGGCAAATGGGAGAATCCTAATAGACCCTCATGACATCCAGGCAGGAAAAATTTGCAAAAGAGGACAACATATGCCTGCCAGGTTGGATTCTTGTACTCCATTTCTGGTGTTTTAAAGAAAATGTACTTTTGCATGACATTTAGGAAAATACATCAGCTCGTCATTTGACATTATCATCCCACTTCCAAGTTTTCTTGCAAATAGTACTAGACAGAGCTTATTGGTCATTATCAAAGTTGTAAATGATATTGTGTAAATTCTTCCCTTTAATGCTCACTACCACAAATGCATGCAATTGTATTTCATTTTTCAAACAAAGCAATGTTTTCCTTAAAGGATTATGTATATCCTGCCAAGTGATAATCAAATGGTTTTTGTAGATTCGTTGTTCAATGCAAGGCTGAATATATAGCTGAGGCCATTATGGAGTGAATAGTGGGGGAGAAGGGTTAAGCCGTCATACTATATGCCCAAAACATTTCTACTTTGCGTTTACTTTTATTTTACAAAAGATAGCAAACATGGACTTTAGTGTGGTTATTTACATTGTGACAAGTTAATTTAATGCCTATCTCAACATATCAATCACTACCTCCCACGTTTCTATTTAGAAATGAGAGGTTTATGGAGTGCAAAGCTAGCATAATTGTCAGTCGTTCATCCAAAAATATCAATGCACAGATACATTAGCTTATTTTTAGTCGTAGTTGTTCAGTGCAATGAAATATGCAGATCCTCCCAGGTGCATCCCTATTTAACAGCACATGGTGGTGAAGTATAGGGAATTGTCGAGTATATCACCAGTAAACCAAATAAGATATACACCCATATGTCATTAGACCTTTTTTGAGCTGGTCAAATGTTTTGCCCTCCTTCCAGTATTGATTATCACTCATGTATAAGTAATATAGTCATTGTTTGTTAAATTGAATAAATGATAATGCATGTGTTTATTATATGTTGAGTATGTTGAATTTTGATATATTTGTACCAACTTTCCATTTGTGTTGTACATTATCTTATTACAACTTATTGTAATGAATTGAAAAACAGTGAAAAATAAAGATTATTTTGCCATATAAAAGTGTTTTCTTTAATATGCTGTGTAGTTATATTTATTTTTCTCTCATATAAACCACTAGATCATTATTTTTCAAGAAGTCTTCCTTTGTTTTTGCATGCAATTGCATTGGCAAATGCATGCTTACCTCAGATTTTAATATGCATGTGTGCATTCGGATCCAATTTGAATATGCTACCTCCCAGGTTATGTGGCTTTACAAACAGGGAATCAGATTGGCACTCACTCCAGAGTCTATACCTAAAATAGAAATCTTACAGTGTTAAAACATGCAACTATAACGGTCTATTAGAAAATCTGTGGTGTTGATAACTGCGGTGTTAATAACACTGATTTGACCTATACAAATAGATACATCAAGAAGTTGGTAATTACCAGCATGTAAATCTACTACTCTAAAATCGGTTTGGTGAAGTTTTTACTAATGCGTAATCGCTACGATCCAAAAATAAATGCTCACATGGTTTATGACAGATAATGCATGAGTGGCGTTCGTTTGGAGATATAATTGCATGCTTGCACGCATTAATATAGTAATATATGGATAAGCGGGACCACTTTGAGCACTCGCGCAAGTGCTCAAGCTCACAGTGGCCCACTAATATATATGCTAATTTATTAATGCGTGCAAGCATGCAGTTTATCTCCGTACGAAGGAACGCCACTCGTGCATTATCTTATACATATCTAAATGAGAGATTCTTTTTCACTGATTGCTGGAGGAGGAGCGGTTAGTGTGGTGGTTCCAATTTTTAAAGGGAAAGGAGATGCAATGAATTGTAGTGCGTATAGGGGGTGTGAAGTTATTAGCATGCAATGAAAAATTGTGGAGAGGTCCTGAGAATCGATTCCGGAGAATGTGAAAATGGATGAATGCAATTTGCGTTTATGTCAGGGAAAGGAACGACAAGGAAAGTGATAGAGTGGGTAACGAGGAAGTAGCCGGTATACCAGGGCAATGTAAGAGCAGTGACAAGTTTGTATGATGGAGCAAAGATGAGACGTTAAGAGTCCTGAGAGAATATACTTCTGGAATATACCTTACAGAGATCGAAGCAAGTAATCAATGGATATTTCAGCGTTCGCGTCCTGGTAACGTTTGTATGTAATTCACGATTCCTCAACTGAATCGAGAAGCAGTACTCGTTATTCATACATTTCAATGTATAACCCCCAAGATTTTGAGTTTGGAGGGCTATTTTTTAAATCATTGTGTCTCACACGTGCGTGTTATTTGTCAAACGCCTTGAACGCAGTTTAGTACTCCATGACTTTTGCATATACGGCCTGGAAAAACTGAAAAAGACCCAATTTTTTACACTCACTTGTCGCTCTTAGGTAGAATTTGGTCAAATTTCATATGTTTAATGCCTCCAGGGATATCTTTCTAACTAATATATCTATCTTATCTAATATCCTGAGTTACTAACATGTGGTATTTTCTCTGATATCACAAAATTTGAAACCAATTCAAGCCAGTTTATTTCTCACACTGTTATTTTTAACAGAATAGGCTCTAATTGGACATTTTATTTTAATTTTGACTTATGAAAATGAAGTAATTGATGACCTGGCCAAACACAAATTTATGTGAGCCGGTCCTAAGAATAATTATATTCACGTTAGGTCTGAATTGAATCACAAATTGGGTAAATTGCCTGATTTGCAGAATACTTGCTCATATAACAGGTGCTCACAGCGCCACGTGCGGCAAAGCCTGCAAGCCGAAACAGACATGGTTCGATATGCTGAGCTGTTAACAATGGGCTACAGCTTTGCTTCCGATCTCTGTAGGTATATTCTCCTCAGGTTATAGGGGGGGGGGGGGGGGGGGGGGGGGGGGGGGGGGGGGGGGGGGGAGGTAGTAGTGGGTTCTGCTTTTCTGAGGAGTTTTCGTCCCTTTTGGTGTGCTTAATGTTCTTTCCTGTTTGCTATTGATCTTTGCATTTGCTGCTGTGTTTTCTGTCTCGTGCAACATAGGTTTTACTTCATTGATCTTTCTGCTGATCTGTTTTGCAAGTGCGACATGGAGGGACTGAAAGAAAGTTCTTGAACTGACAGGCGGCTTTTGAGAGTAAAGGTCTGAAACGTTCAATCTTAGTAAGACCAACTGCTAGGCGCAGGTGGAGGGGGTCAAGTGTCACTGAGTAAGGTAGACCCGTGTTGCATGTGTGGGAAGAGGTTACGAGCCAATTCAGTGTGGGGTGAATAATGTGGAAAATGGATCCTTAAGCGCACCAAGATGAAGTGACCCCAAGCTGGGCAAGAGATTTTGTTGCGAAAATGTGAGAAAAGAAGGCTGGAGGGAATGGTGGAACAGTGGCAAGGCCTTGTGATGTGGAATCAGGTTGCAGGATTTTTTTGTACTGGGGAGAGGGTAATTAATGGTGGATGCGAGATGGCCGTGACAGCTAGAGTAAGTTTTGGGTGGGTGAAGTTTAGGAAGAGCTGCTACATTGAAAAGATTTCCTTTGAAGATGCAAGGAATGGTTTAGAATAGTTACATGAATCTGTGATGTGTCCGGGAGTGAGACATATTGTCTGAGGGAAAATGAAATTGGGATTTTTGAGGACAGATGAGTATGGTGAGATCAATGTGTGAATGTGAAGTTGATGGATAGAAAGAATGACCGAGACTCCAAGCATATGTTGGATTCGAGCAGCAGTGGACCGGTAGGCGCAAGGCGCATATGTCCATTTGTATGGGCAGGTGTTTAGTAGCGGATGAGCATGTTTTAAGAAGGGCTTTAGAGTTTGGGGTAGGCGGTTTGAGGAGAGGATGTCCAGAGAGACCTGAAGAAGCAAGTGTAGGAGGAAAGTAGGAGGGTTTGGTTGGGGATGGAGGATGTACGGAATCCGGTTAAGTGGGGCGGGGGGAGGTAAGGGGTGATTGCTTTGAGTGTGAGGTAAATCCAGCCAACCCCATTTAAAGGTGCATAGATTTTTTTTTAAAACACTTGTTTTTTACTACTACTATACTGCTGCAACTACTACTATACTTCGTCTGGCCTGAACTTCAGGAGTGACGTCAGAGCTTTCCCAAGTCTTATTTGTGCGAATCGCAGTAAGACGATCCTAATCGCGATTGTACAAAGTCGGCGTGCGCGATACTCATGCACAATAACTGCGCGAAAGCAATGACATACTCATTAGTTCAGGCCAATGGAGTATACTAAACTCATTGATGAGTAAACACTTATTGATGAGGAATGGTTAAGTCCCAGGAAATGCAAATAGAATTGGTGTGCGTTGTGTCAAGTCTACAAGGAGGGGCTAGAAAGCATTCAATAGTTGGGTTGGTGATACACCTTAGTGAAACGATTGATTTTTCAGAGAGTAATCGAAACTTCCAGGTGACTGGTGTATTCATGACACTGACTGAAAAGCAATAGTTTCACTAATGTGTCACTGGTAGTGTATTCTTTTTTCTGGCCCTGTTTAATTGCATGGAATGTCCCGGACAGATTTGTAGGGTTTTATCATCTCATTTCCTGGGACCTTAATGTGCCCAGTTCATTGTGTTTCCACAGAACCTAAATTTTTGTGCTAGTAATAGACCCTATTCATACAATGTCATCACTTGTCGAATTAACAAAACCTTCCTTGTCAAACCATAGAAATACCAAGTATAATATATCACCTGGAATTTGAGCATCTCTTGAATTCAATTAACACTGAATTAGTTGTACACTGGCTCTTTTCCCTGGCCGGCTGCCCACTGCATGGGTCCAATTTCTAAGTCCCATAGCCATTGGTGTGTGTGTGTTTGTGGTTTGTGTGTGTGTGTGTGAAATGACTAATATGGCTTAGCCGGTCTATTTTCTGTTTGTTATAGAGCTCTTTATATTTCTTTATCTCTGAATAGGTCTACTAGTACCTGAACTAATATACCTAACAGAGATCGGAAGCAAGCTTAATCCATTGTTAACAGCTCGAGCGTATCGAACCGTCTGTTTCGGCTTGCAATGACTTGGCCGCACGGTGGCGGGCTGTGAGCACCTATAGTTTCTTTGAGCAATGGTATCCTGCAAATCATGTACTTTTACCCAATTTTGTGCTTCAATTCATGACCTAACATGAATATAATTATTATTAGGACCTGCACATTACACTTTATGGGTTTGGCCATGTCATCAGTACCTTCATTCTCTTAAGACATAAGTTCAAAATTCAAAAAAATGTCCAAGTAGATACTATTTTGTTAAAAAAAATGAGTTGAGAAATCAACTGGTCAAATTTGTTATTCAAAATTGTTAATATTAAAGAGAATACACCTTTTTAATTAAATCAGGATCTTTTGAAGATATCCAAAATGTCAATAATACATTGAAATTTAGAGCAATTCTACCTATGTCGACAAATGAGTTTACAAGTGGGGTCATTTTAAGTTCTTCCAGGGCTTATATGCAAAAGTCTGAGTACTAAACTGTTTGGTCAAGGCTTTGACAAATACACGCACGTTTTGCTATCATTGATTTCAAAATAGCCCGCCAAATGCAAATCTTGGTTATATATTGAATTTATTGAATAACGATTACTGCTCCTCGATCAGTCGAGGGAATCTTGAATTCACATAATAATACCGTACCAGACGCTGCAAACAATCCATTAGTTACTTGCTTTGAATCTCGGTTAGGTTTATTCATCTCAGCTAGTACCGAGCAATGGCAGATCCAGAATCGGAAAAGCAAGGGCACAAAGCAGAGTTAAAATTGTGTGTTATCAACCAACACATTGAACTGGTTCACATAACTCTTTACACATGTATTGTAGCTAGGAATTTCATTGTCCACTTGATATAATAATTTTACTTCAAAAAAGAGTTCTGCATGAATAAGTCTGTTTGCTGATAACTCGCAGTATGTAACTCTTCCTTGCACCCCTGCTTTTCTGCCTCCGACTAGTTCCTAATTTGACATGTGGGAAGGGAAACTACTTTGTGGTTGTTCAGATAGTAATTAAATTGAAGGCAATATTCACATTTTTTTTGTTTCAGGGATCATCAAATTTGAAGTATCATGAAAAACCTCTTGGTATCCCTCTATAAAAAAAAAATAAAAATAGAAATATGCCCAAAATATTGTAAAAACCGATTGAATGACATGAGAGCATCATGTATGTGCTTGAGCCAAAGACGACGCAAGATACTTCATAACACTGCAGACATCCTTTCAGTGCGAGGGCACATATGGTCCAGTGGATACGATGACCAGCTCATGATCCAAAGATCATGGGTTCAAGTCCCGCTGCAGCTAATGTGTTGTGCACTTGGGCAAAGCACTTTACATCGCTTGCCTCTGTCCACCCAGGAGTGAAATGGGAAGATGTTAGGGGGAATATCACAATTTATATAACACATAAAAATATTTCTGTCATTTGATTGGTGGATACTATATCATGTGACATAAAATATTTGAGACTAGATCCCCAAAATTTCACAGTAGCGAAAAAAGTTCCCATAAAAAGCTACTATTTCCCCCATTATGGGGAAATAGTTCATTTTTATGGGAACTTTTTTCCCTGCATTGGTATCTTGCATCGCCCATGCCTCACGGTGATTGATCTGACCCGATCAGCGACCCGACCTCTGACACTGCATTGATCATATCTTCTGCTCGATATTTGCGTGTTTACATTTCATCGCTGGGCAATTTCTGCTGAAATTTTGACTGAAAATGAAGAAATCTTGATGCTCTAGATAGTACATACCGTAAAACAAATCATGTGTGGGAGAGAGCCGCGATTGGATTGAACCATGACTAGACTAAGCCTGCTTGACTAGCCTTGAGTTGCGGTGGCAGCTGATCTCGACAAGACTTGGCATGCTTGGCAAGTTTTTCAAATGAAAGAAATATTTTTATATGTTATATAAAACAAATATTGACTGCTCTATATTCATGAAATGGTGCAAAATACCTCCCCTTGGTGACTGGAGACCATGGGCCTACTAGTAGGCCCACTGTCTCCAGTCACCTCGGGTAGTTATTTTGCACCATTTCCCTCATGAGCAGTCAATATTTGTATACTAAGTGCTGATGGGTAGTGCGTTAGTTGGCCTGGCAACATACCTTAATGAAGTGATACGATTCTGACGTTTTCCTGATAACCGTGTAATGATAATGGCCTGGCACTTTAAAGCGCAATATAAATCCTGCGAGTATTATTATTTATTACATGTACTCTCTAAACTATGCATTATATAAACACAGAGCTCTGGCCAGTCAATATACATCCAATGGCAAGTTAGTAGCTACTGTCCTGGAGAGGCCATGTAATTCCAGGAATTGCAAATATTTTTGTGCCTCTGACCAGTCATCATATTCTCTGTTACCTGTATTAGGAATGTACGGAAATAAATTTACAAGTCGTATATGTTCATTCAGGCCCGTACTTGGGGGGGGGGGAATCCCACAAAAGGGACAAAAGGTCCACTTTTTGCTGATTTTTTTGATAAAAAGGTCAACAATCTAGAGAAATTTTGACAATAAAGTCCACTTTTTGTTGATTAAATGTTCAAAAAGTCCCAAAAAGGACGTTTTAGGGGGTTAGGTCCACTTTTAGCAAAAAAGGTCCACTTTTTCGAAAAAAGGTCCACTTTTTCGAAAAAAAGTCCACTTTTTCGAAGTCCCGCACACCCACAGAGTGACCCGGTTCTTTAGGCTTGGGCAAAGCTGTATTTTAGCTGCAGGTGTGTGGTCACCAACTCGTCATCTTTATAGCAGTACAACAGACTACTTGGTAAATTTTACAACCTGGAAAATCTGATAGAGTTCAGCAGTACAACAAAACTTTTGAACATAGTACTTATGGCTGATGGAAGATTAACAAAGCATCATTTTAAGGGGACAGTGACACAAAGATATATGTCCACTTTGGGGGGGGGTTTTGCAAATGAAACATTATATTTAGTAAGGCAAATTTCACAACTGACTTGTCTCCTTATAAGGCTCAAGTATGTACCAGAGGCAGTGGGAGGTTTTCAAAAATGGGGCAAAAATGGGTTTGTCTGTTGTGTCACTGACTGCTCAATTCAACTAAGGAATGGATGGTCAGTGAGCACAAAGACGTACTCAATTTTGGTAATTTGGAGAAACTGATTTTAAAAACTGTGTCTACTTGTTTTCATGGGGCCTTCAGTTAACAACCCATGATTCACTGGCCATTAGTTTAACTAGCTTTTTGATACTTATTTTTTTGCCACTATTAGTAATGATAAAAAAAAATGGCTTTTTTTTAGGTGAACAACAACATCTCATTTTTTCAAAATATGGAGCGTTTTTGTGTCACTGACCCCTTGGAATGTTTTAAGTGTGCGAACGACACACGACGTCAGAATCTGTTAGAAGTTGAATGAGTCTCTTGATAACATTTCTATCTTTTGGTAATCACAAGTTATTTCAATACCAAAATTAACAAATCACTGTCACAAGATGCCCTACGGCAAGCTGTGAATACATCACAATTGAAGTGCACATATTTATATCGTGTTAAAACTAAGCCCAAGGGGTTCTTTTACGTGTGTATGGTTTCATGGCAATAATGCATTCAAAATACAATTCAAGTTATGAAGAATTTTATTCTCTACACGGAGATTAATTAATTAATTGGAGCTGTTAGCAAATTTGATGAGTTTAACAGATATTGAACACTTCTGTAAAGACTACAAATAATTGAAACATCATTTATAGGCATGTCTGGATATCCATCACTGGATGTCGGACAGACGTTGACGGAGTATGTGAATATCTTGAATTCAAAGGGATAATGCATATCCTTCGCACACCTGCTCTTTAGCACACATTTTTCTTCTGTATAACAGAATTAATGTCCATGATATATTTTTAGAAGGGTGGGCCTATGATGCATGATTTTAGCAGATATCTAATGATGATGCGAACCAATTCAATGCAGCACTCGAGGATCAAGTAAATATACAACCCGAGAAGAAGTAATGAGAATATTATATAGAAGTTTGGAGAAACTGGCGAGCACCGAACTAACAAGACGAAAAATAACAAAACGGTCCTCGAATCCGGACCTCTCGCTATCAAGGCGTGAGTAATACACTGGGCCACAGAGGACTGTGTTTATGTGGATCCAGAGATAATCACTAATTTATTTTCAGGCCTTTATTTCAGATTTTTTCAAGCGGCCATAATTATTATATATTTTTAGAAGGGTGGGCCTATGATGCATATGCTGCAGAATCTATGACCGATTTCTCACGCCTTGATAGCGATAGGTCCGGGTTTCGAGACCGTGTATTTGCGTCTTTATTTAAAACTCTAATTCTGTGCTAGCCAGTTTCTCCGAACTTCTATATGATATAATGAATATGGATCATACAAGTAGGTACGAGGTAATAATTAGGGCCAATTTCCCTCAATTCCCTCCTGCCTTTGGCTTCAGTGGATCAACCATGTCACTCTCAATATACCTCATAATATTGGAAAATTGCATAATTACATTAACCCTTGCACACTATCTGTATATAGGGTGTGCTTGGCAACCAAAACACGGTAGGAGGGTTTTAATGTATATATAAAAGCTGCCTTATGCTTATTCCATTTTATGGGCTATATCCGGATATTGCCTAAAATTTTAAGGAAGAGACTGTGTTAATATTTGGTAAAACATGGGGTAAAAAAGGATACCCCTGAAATGGTTGGGTATACTCCAGACATAACTTCAAGTTTAACCATAGTTTAGTTAAACCAAAGTTTTAAATCCGATTTTGTCCCTGCTAAACAGGGGTGGCCGGATTCACCTCACACTCAGCAATACTACTGTGTGAGGAATTAACTATAGTTGAAGTAATTAATAATTTCTTGGTCAAGTTACTAGGTACGCCCACTTCCCTGCCAAAACAGCACACCGCTGGGTTGCACATATATGCAGTTTATGCAGCAAACAATGCACGCATGTGCCATGGCCAAGAAATTATTACTTAACTATAGCAGTGATAACCACTTTGTTGGTACTATCACTAGCTACCAATGAAATTGCATTGCCCTGTTTGATTTCTTACAGGTATGTAGAGGATTTCTTTGGTTATTCTACATTTTGTAGCTATAAAATTAATTCTGTTAAAAGCATCAGTAAATTCCACTGATGCTATTCTTGCTGAGCATCATATTGGAATCATTGAATTGGTATTTTGGATAACATAATTGTGACCCAAAGAGAGGAAAAAAAGTTATTCTATTTTAACTCCAAACAATATTGTAAAATTTTAAAATTGAACAATGATATCGCTGGTGCAAATTATGTACAAGGATTGTATGTTTTATTCATGACTGGAATTAGCTTAGAAAGTTGAGAGGCGTCTGAAATTCTAAGTTGGATTGTGACAGAGACTTAATTAGTAAAATTGAAAGGAAACTTGTTGGAATTCTACTTAATTCTGATGAAATTCTATTTCTCATTTGCAATTGTTTAGCCTTTTTGGACCTGTAATTTTTTTTGTGTCCCGAAAACACCATTAGATGGTTGCTATGAAGAGGCCTTTCACCTTCAAGGAAGTTCCAACCAGACAACAACAATAGCACTAAATTTTAAATAAAAGAATACAAAAACTACAAGTGGGACTAGTACTGTATCTTATCCGATAAGTATACACATATATACTGCCATGCGAGCTCTGGTTAAAACTAGACAGCCCGAGTACATCAAGCCAGTCTATCTTGTTGCCCCCTCAGGAAAATAGTAAGCCAACTTGATGTCACCGAGGACCATACGCATATGTATATTTGTTTTATATCTTCATTATATGTCCATATTTCGTCTTTCAATATTCAATGCAAGGTTCCTTCAGACAACACCTGACAACAGCAATGATCGAGAACCACAAGACTTTTTATGATCCGAATCGTAACTCTTGCTGTGTTATCGATACTGCGCATGTGCCATATCAACACAAGCCCAATTACTAATTTACGACTTGGATTACAATTCCCCTTGGAGTGTCTATTTTAACGTCTCCATCAAAATGGTGAAACTTTTGGAGATACAGGAGAATGTTAAAAAACCAATTAACAAGCTTAAATTTAAATTACTGAAGTAAATATAAATAGTCCTATTTGTGGATCATTTAACTGAGAATATTGAGTGAAGAAAATTTTGTTAGAATATTGTTCAAAAGTACATTGGTTTTTGGTACGTTTTATGCCATGAAAGTAAAAGTTATGCACACTGTTAACTACTTAACTACTTTTGCACTTTTGGACAGTAGTTCAAAAAGGATCTCTACTAAAATTTTAGGCATTTTCCCAGATTGGACTTGCTATATGATAGTATTCAGTACTTCCACCATATATCCTTTATTTCTGAGCTTGTAAGTAGTGCCAAATACAAAAGCACCATTTGCCCTCTGAATTCAATGAAAATTGCATACTGGATTTTTGTTCAAAGGCTGTCAACAAATTTTTTTTGATGGTGGATGCATTAATGTTAATCCTATATTATGAACTCCAACTTGGAATGTACCCCCCAAAAAAATTGGAATGGTGAAAAAAAAGCATCAACTTCCAGTTTTTAAATAAGAACCATTTACCGCTAGTTTTATGTTTGTATCATGGTAATTTCCATTTCATTCCAATGTTTCACACCATATTTGTTCAGATAACAAACAAAGAAAAATATGAGCCCAGGATGGAAACATACTTCTGTATGCTCAAAATGTTGTTTTAAAAACATAATTTTGGATTATACTGAGAAGTTTTAAAAAGGTTTGGTGTCGGACAAGATTAGAATTGTACTTGTCATACACCACACCTGTTGAACTCTTTATAATATTATCATCCTGATGTAAACCTATTTTAAATAATTTCTTTGTGCACTTATTACCTCAAAAGACTGACCGGAGGTCAGTTTCCACAACAAAACTGCTTGTCCACATGGCTAACCGCTATCCTTTTGGTTTGTTCCCTTAAGGAGTCCTTATAACTTCTCTGCACTGCAGTGCAAGTAAATTACTGCAATGGTTTTTGTCCTTTTGGCTGCACTCCTATCGATTTATTGCATCCAACCCAGGTCACTGCAGTCCATGGGTTGCAGTAAATGTTTGCAGTAAACTTGTGAAGGATTGCAGTAAACATTTCAAAATTGGCATACTGCACCCTACTTCTTCCTCATGCATCAACCATTAAATCACATTATTTTGTTGGCAGTCTGCATTGCATTATATGAGAGCATACTAAAGTAATTGCAGTAACATTGGGAAGGCCTGCATTGCAGTACTGTACTTCACACTGCAGTAAAGTATAAATGGACCTTAGAGTAATTTTTTTTTATGTGCACCAATTCTGTCAATTTAGAACTGGATAACCTAAACGCTCACATCTTCTCTTCAGTGTTTTCTCTTATGTTTTTTTTCTTCCTTCTGCTCTTTCGTAGCTCCTAATATCCTTCTTTAATCTTGCATCCACCACCTTGTAAGGACCCTTGACTCCTCTTGGTCTCTGCATCCGTTTACCAGCCAGAGCTTTCTTGGATACTACATAGGTAACCTTCTTCTGTTGTTTCTTAAGACCAGCTTTCTTGTACAAACTGTAGCATAAAATATAAACAAAGATCAAAATTAATACTGTAAGAAGTGAGGAAACTCTTGGTTAAAGGGCCATGGGCCGATCGCAAATAGCTTCGTCCCCAGAACCCCAGATTTTACTGGAAGTGGTCAAAATATTGTAATCTAAAGAAAGCTACTATTTTTCTCATTTACCCTGTGAATGTGAAATCTTAGGGCTAAAGGATGTTTGGTTTGGATGTTAGGAGTGAAAATGTGCCCAATTTTGAGCGACCAACATGAATTTTACACGTCCTCTAGGGGGATTACAAAATCACATTTTCAGCTCTCACATCAAAAGGGGTTGAAATATCGGCACATAACTTTACAGATGGGGTTTTTGTGATGAAGGCCATTCTATCAAGATGAAAACTTTATGTACTTAAATTGGGTCATCCCCCTTTAAAATAAATCTGCATAGATAATAGATTCAAAAGTTTGGTAAAGCTCTATACATGCAGATGTGACTTGAAACAGAAGATAATTTTAATGAATTTTTGACCAGAGTATACAACACCTAAGGTTTCTCTTACTTCTTAATTTGCTGCATCTTCTCTTTATCAGACATATCCATTGTATCTGTTATAGCTTCAGTTTTCTTCTTTAGTTTCTCCATCTTCCTCATAGTTCGCATTTTCTTCCTAGCTTTAGCCTCTGCTACCTTCTTGATTGGTCTTGCATTGATCTCCTTTAACCGCTCCTTGTATTCTGATACAAGTTCCTAGACAGAAAGCATTGATAAATATAAAGTTGATTGATTGTACAGACCATCCCTTTCAACATATCATGGTCTTGTGTCTAGTTTTTTGTATCTCAAAAATTGACATCACCATGTTGAATGAAACAAGTCTGCTTTCTATACAACATATTTTTCCTGCAAAAACCTTCCATTATCTTTTTGAGCTTATAGTTTGATTCCTACAACAGAGTTACACAATGTTTTCGTACCACCAGTTTTTTAGTGGGACTGTAATTGCAACAGTCTTATGTGAGGTGCATTCTCATATTTGCATTTATCATGGTGTTTTATACTCCAAGCTCATAACTGTTTGGGTGGACTAATACCGTACTGACCTACGTATAATCCCATGCTCATGTAAAATCCCACCTTATGTTTGGGGACATTCCAGAAATTCAACAGATCTGTTTATTATCACATGTTAAAAATGGCCTACAACTACTATAAAATTCCGCAACTAATTTTTTTCAAAACACATCTTTTGCACTGAATTCAAATCTTCCATTTTGAATTTATATTCCTCCAACCTTAAGAAGTTTGAACAATGTCTTGGCTAAAAAGTGTGGTGAAAACTGTAGTTAGTGAGTAGGACATGGCAAAGTGCCAAGGATAAAAGACTCTTTTGGGCTCAACATTCCACTAGATTTCTACTTCACTCAGACCTGATGCTGCAAGATTTTTCATTATAGTTTTCATATTCATTATAAAACAAATACCATAATACTAAGTAGTATTCATTTACCTATGTTCAAGTAAAAATATTTTAAATAATTTTTGATTAATTTTATATATATAGGTTTTTTTGTAAATGCTATTTTGAACTAATTCAAATGATATGTGCCTAATGATGGCAGCAAATTTCCCCACTTTTGTGTATTCTAATCATGAAATTCTAAAATATAGTATTAACATTGTTTAAAAGTTAAAATTCCGCCAATAGCTTCAGATTTTAAAAGAAATTAGGTCATGGAGGTTGACAGGTCAAATATGGCTGTCAACCATTTCAGATGGCAAATGGGTCCATTCTTGGTGACTATTTGATAACAAGCAATTGGAATGAAGCCCATTTGCATTTTCCGCCTATTATACAACTTGACCTCATATTACCTTTGACCTTGGTATGTAACCCATGACCACATCATATGAAGGCTCCCAAGGGGTATCTATGACCCAATTGCTGTAGCAATTGGACTTTTACTCCTCGAATGAGAAACTTTTTTCCTACATCAAAGAAGATTAAACTTCTCCCACATACTATCAAAAAAGCTGCAGTAACAGGTTCCAAATTTGGAGGTCATGAAGTGGCTGCATGTGTTTCTGTGTAGTTTAAGGCAAGACATTTTGACTCCAACTTTGGGCAAGATTTGTGCATTATCCCATCCCCAAATTTTAAGGTATCTTAAACTGAGAGAGGGATGGGACAAGACATCTGTCAGTATGGTAATTACAATTTGTGTCTAAGCCAGCATTGTAATATGTTAAACAATCCTCAAATATATCCTTCTAATGTGTATGTACAAAAAATCTTTTGAAAATAAAAAGACATTTTGTGAACCTGTGCAACTTCAGTAAATACCTTAGTAACTGGCATCTGTTTTCTACGGTGTTTAAATTCATCCTCCATAAACCATTTAGGTAGATTCTCATTCCCATTAGTGTACCTATACACACAAAAACACAAGTTTGTTAAGCATCACAAATGCACCTAAATTTATATTCATTTTCAAAGAAAATGGGAGTAGTGTTGTTTCACCAAAGGCCCACAGTTATCAAAACTTCATACTAAATTAAAATCTCCAAAAGTCATACTCCTTGGCTACTGCCTAAAAAGTTCAAGAGTCACAGGTAACATTTTCCAAGAATTTCATAGCTTGATCAGCAGGAATTACTTGATGTTTATTTACAATAATAGAGCATCTGTAAACACATACTTAATGTGGCTCACTAGATAAGATGTTTACCTTGGGTGCTAGACAGAGGGTATTTAAACTTATCCCATAATGCATTGCAACATTCCTATATTCAAAACACATGTCAGTATTTATAGAGCAGGAGCAGAATATCATAGGGGCCTTATTTAAGGAGTTTGTTTACCCCCACTACAGAAAAGGTTTAACACCTTTGGTAGTTAGTATGGACCCTCTACATCAATGCTAGGTAGGTAGTTCGCTCATATTGTGGTATCACTTTTTCAATAGGGGCCAATTTAAGTTTACACAGGGGTCAAATTTTTAAAATGCTCCAATCATGTTGAAATGTATGCCATTTTGTCCATCTAGTCATAAGGATTCCAAAAATGTATAGTTTGTACCACCTACGACCCTTGGTTTGGAGTTAGAGGGTAAAAATGGTAAAAAAGGTCAATCTCATTTTGTACAGGGTCAACATTAAAAGTTAATCTGATTATATTTTAAATACTTGCAAATTATTGCCTGAGGTAAGAGGACTCCTAAAAGGTATAGTTTTTATTATTATTAAATGCTTACTTACGGAGATAAGGGTCAAAGAAGGTCAACACCAATTTGATTATTTTGCCATATGACCCTATTTTGTCCCATAACATGGTAACTATGCATATTGCATATGGGTACACCTTTTCCTTATTTCAACACATTAAGCTAGATGAACAACTTCTTTCAAATTTACCAAAATTGGAGCAACTTCTGATTTTGACCCCTGTACAAATAGAAATTGACCTTTTTTACCATTTTAGCCATTTTTACCCTATAACTCCCAAACCAATGGTCATAGATGGTACAAACTATACATTTTTTGGGAATCCTTATGACTAGCTGGGGTCGCTTTTTTCTGCGTCCAGGACGCTGATTTTGTTAAATTAGCTAATTATGGATGCACTGAATTTCACAATCAGAGGGGGTTTGGGGGACCAAAAAATTTCAACTGGACGCAGGCAAACCACACGTCAGTGTTACTACTGTGGGAATTGAAAACCTCCCAATTTTGCATCTTCCAGAGATAAAAAATGTGTACCGATTCACAGTTTGTCTCAGCTGATTTCTTTGCGATACCTGCCAGATATCCATCACAAGTTCTTCATTCATAAAACTGCCCTTGATGTTTGCCGAAAGCCAATCAAAAAAATCATTTACTGGCCAGAAATTTCCATAAATTACAGCTTAACCAATAGGCGAACGTAAGCACGGTCCATGACCATTTCATGACATGCTAGGGAGTCTGTCATGCTAGGGAGTCCAAAATGGCCGACCGGACATATAGTGATGTTGACGCGAAACTTTCCTCAAGAATTTCATCTTTTAAACTTTCAAAAAATGCAAAACCCTGTAATTGTTAGTAGTGAATAGGTTTTTCTGTTGATTAGTGGGCATTTCGAATAATTTCTCAAAGTGAAAACCATTTTTCTTGGCGATGTATTTCCTAGGCTAGGCTTACAGAAGACTTGAGAAGTGTAGTAGATGACGGCCTGTGTGAAGCCCTTGTGTGTATGTTGCCTCAAAAATGTTTGGAACTTTGGATGTAAAGGTGAGAAAGGGCAAACTTTGAAATAAAACATTCAAAAATGCCTTGTAAGTGTATTATTACTTAGTGAAACTTGTCTTGGGGTAAAAGTTAGTCATTCTGTTTGCCTTTGCTTTGCAATGTAATGTTTCTGTTTGCATTGAGTTCTCTTGATTTTTGATATTGTAACGGGACACCATTTTTGGACTTGTGTACTAAACTCAGTCTAGGCCTGAAAGGCTAGGCCTGCACTACTTTGATTGTCCTTGATGGCGCTGCATTTTGGAACTTTTAGGGACGATGCAGATCGTTGAGATCATTGTTATATTCAAGCTGCGATGATTTGGTTGATTATTTTTGAAGAAATATACCAAATTCTGTCATGTAATTTCGTAGTTCGCCGAATTCTTCGCGTGTAGATTGCCAAATTTACGATCTTTTTGTGCCAGTTTACTGTCCTGTTTCGCTATCTTACCTCATATTTTGTACTCCAAGGTTGAGATATTGTATTCCAGAATGTCTTGAGAACCATTAGCAAACAGTATTTACTTCCTAGGCAGTCAGATAATGACAAAAATGTCAGTTTGAAGTGCTATGTTCACCACTAAAAGTCACTATTTTTAAGGTTTTGCAAGTTTGTGAGTAGCGTTTCTGGAAATTGTTGGATTCTCTAGAAATGTCGTAATTTTCGTAAATGTTGGATTCCTTGGAAAGTAAAATGCCTGTGAATGTTGAAAATTTGATGTAGATGCGAATAAATGTAACATTTGTTTTATTTGTTAAGGTTTAGAATAACTTTAAAGATGTCGAAATCTCTAAAATACTGTAGCTTGTATTTTCACATCTAGGGAAACACTTTGTTTTCTTTTGATCGATCAGCTGATTACTAATTAGCATAATGTTCCAATTTGGATGCTAGGCCCGATGAGAGCTGTGGATTTGAAACGTCAGAACTTTTAAGCCAATCACGTGTAAGAAGGGTTGGTATTCGATCTGTTTTTGATCTACTTCTGGTGTTTTTAGACAATGTCGCTCAGTCAGGGCTTCACGGCCCCGCCCGTCGTGGACAGGACCAAGGTCCCAAGCAAGGCCAACCATAGCGGCAGGGAGAGGCAAACTGACTAAATAATCCCAAAATAACTGAACCCAAAAAGTCGGGTAGGGATTGACTCAGGAAGCTAGGAGGACAAGCTCTCAGTGACGGTGTCTCCAAATCAAAATATGGCTAAAAAATAGTTGCCTGAATGTGTAGCAGCCTAGGCCTACAATATATGGTTGAGATTAAATAAGGCTTGATACCAGAAGCAGGAAAAACTGGGGCATATAAATTGGTTCATAACTGAAAAGTAGTGCAGTATCGAATTTAAAAATTATGGTGATTGATATGGCTATTATTAGGCAAAAAGTGATATAAATTTAGATTTAGTTTAGTAATACAGTTCCTTAAGTTTGAAGATTAAAAGCGAAATGCCAGGCTAAGATAATTTGAGCTCAATATATTATTTAAATACATTTTTGTTTCAATGAAGGTCCTTTCAGTCAGAAAAAATGACCTAAGCTATGATAAAGTAAATGTTATAATATCTCCGTATGATTGCAGCCATTTTGATGGCCCAACGAGAAAAATTGAAACCAGATGGTATTATAGTACATGGTGTCTGAAAATAAGTAGCCAGTGAAAGATTAGTGATGCCATAACCAAACCGTTTCAGCTATATATTCTGTTCAAGAATTCCGCCCCAGTTTTTAATCGATCGTTACTGCTTTTCTACTGTATACACTTAATAATCCGATTTTTCTGACCAGGAGTACCCCTAGACATTCCTTAGACAACTGTTTTTATCTATTGACTTACAAAGTCATACAACGTCACCAGGTTCCCGCTTAAGTAGGATTTTGGTGTCAAATGACATGCAGAATTTCCCTGGACACAATAAATCAGATTGAGTAACAAAATTGAGGTCCACTTGGACCCCGCCCATAATGCTAAACCTCTAAACCTCAAAAGCAATTTTCTAGACTAATATTCTGCTTTACAGCAAGCATCAAAATATTGCTTATTGTGGAAAACCAATTCACAAATTGCAAATGGTATTGTTTTACCTAGTTTGCATGTTTCTGACCATGCCGAAACCACTTGTTAACATTAAAATAAGGAATGTTGGGTGACCATCAAATTTCACCAAAGGAACAATAGAAATCAGGGAAACTTACGCATGATGTAGTTGGACTGCTAAGTCCTGATTAGTAGTACTACAACCTTTGAATGCGGTCTCGGGACCACAAAAATTCCACTGTACCGATAATTCTGAACATTAGGAATATGGTGTCCAGTGGACTTCAATTTCAAAACCTAAGGTGGGAACCCTGAACACTGTCACCAATCCGAGCGACGTTCACAATTCTGAAACATGGCGACCTCCATTGCATCTGCATGAATTCTAAAAGTTTACTTTGTGTTCCAAATTATTCTTCCCTGTAAAGTATACTACAAAGCAGTCAAAACCGCTTTCACTTTTTGTGTTCTTACTTTGATTATTTTTTATGACAATTTGAGTTTGATGGAACTGGAACCAGTAGAGTAGCCCAAATTTTGCAGTAAATCTTGATCCCATGTGTTTTAGTGCACAACCCCAAAAGGTTATTTTATTTGTGGTTTAATAGCAGCTTTGTTACCTCTGCCACAATCCAAGATAAAATTTAAACCCCGTTATAATAGCATTAATGGATCCTGTAATTGCAGGTTTGGTTTTGAAATGTCCCGTCAGTCACGCAAAAACATTAAAAGTTGGTTATTTTTTATATTAACAGGTATATTCTCATTCTAAGTTTAATCTATCTTCTATCCAACTGGTCTCATTAAAAAACCACATAAAAATTGTTCCCTGACTTTAGTTTAACAAAATATTCCATCTGAAAAGTGTCCCCGTCAGTTACGTTTTGGCCCTCTGTCCCGTTAGTCCGTGCAATATCTCCCTCATCTTGGCATGACTATGACAAGAAGTTTTTCCCTGTTTTTTGAACAAAGGAATTACATTCTTCAAGAGCGATAAGAACTTTTGCATATCCATTTGAATGAAAAATTAACAAAAATTACAAATATGTAATCTCCAGCCCTATAATTTTGAATTTGGGCACTTTTTCATGAACATTCAAATGGGAAAATTTTCAAGTACAAATTCTTAGTTTTTTACTTCAGATTCAGATTCAGCACAAAATTGCTGGCCAACAAAAGTTATTTAATGCTCATTTTGACAATTAAATTTCCACCTGGCAGCCAAATCATGGTAAATCTTGAATTTTACCATTTTATCGGTACTGAGTTGGTAGTGCAATATTTGAGAGTGACTCCCTTCACATGAGTTATCTCAAATGATGTTTAATGTCACATTTGTTATGTTTTGATATTATTTTAAAGGTTTTATGGCAACATAACCCCAAAAAGTACATTTGGAGCAATGCCGCATGTCCTGTAAAGAACAATGTAGAAATGTTTCCAAATGTCCCGTCAGTCACTCATCCCTGTCAGTCACAATTTTGATAGCCCCAGTTTTGGAATTCTCATGTTTTTATCTAATCTTATTGATTCAATGTTTACATAATGTTTATGTACATCTTAATTTTAACCAACAATTTTCCAAAAATCTCATATGAAAACAGATAGCTTTTGTACGAGAATCTACTTTTTCAAAAGTGATGGACTTTGTTTGGGTCCTGTCCTTCACGCTCACTTCAAAGGTGCAACCATACAGGCGAATAAACATTGTTTCAATTTGTGTTTTTTAAATTAAAATATGACATTTTCTCTTTGCTTTGAGAGTGTACCTTTTTGGGTCTGTTCCTGCAGATTTTTTTCTGCATGCTTTTTGAAAAACTAAAAGGTTCTTAAATTGTCCAGACCACAAAGACATCTTTTAAACATACTGAAAATTAAAAATTAGCCTTATAGTACACTTTAAAGGAGTTGTTTTTAATTGTTCAGAATTAACAAAGGAAATAGTTTTTTTATTTAATTAAAGTGAATATTTGACTTCATTCTGGATATCCTCCTGCCTATGCTAAATTAGTAAAAATAAATAATATTTACCCAATTTGAGTTAATTACTCTTGGAACTTGGAACATTTTCCATTCAGGAAAGTGATAAACTAACTTGAAATTGTATGAAAAGCATTTTTTTTTGGTGACATTATTGGTTCTTTAATGAAATAAAATACTTTTGCCTGATTATATAATTTTGAAACAAGAAAGAGTTTCCTGTGAATTTTGTTTGGTCTCTTTTAATGAGAAATGTAAATTTAATCAAGGTATTTTAACTTCTTGAATAATTCATGATGCTACCACAAATCATGATTAGTCATTAGGGTTTGAAATTTTGGCTGCTCATTAAAAATAACTTTTGTTGAATATTCTCTGAATTCACATTTGATTGGTTAACACCGGTAGAGTGGTGTTAACACCCCAGGGGGTGGAGGTGATCTTCACCATCACAAATAATAAGCTCGGTCGCGTGGTTGATAGTGTCCACAACCCCCTGGACACGAGACCTCTGGGGTTGCTAGTTGTGTTTACTTACAGGCTACAAGTAGGGCATTTTAGGATAGCCTGTGGAGATATTTAGGTGATGAGAGCGCAGCCCCGGGTCCCGCCACAATATTATATTTGGGAGATTGAGTGACAAGTCGAGATTAGGGCCTTTTTGGATTGAAGGTGAATTAAACTTAAAGGTGCACTCCCCAACTGCCCATTCATTAATGGAGTGAAGTACACTTCTGATCATGACGTGGAGCTATAGGAATGGACTTATGCCATGGTTCGAGAACCAAAATTTTTTACCGCTTAATTTAACCACGTTTGGACCCCTTGTTTTCTGGTTTGGACCCCTTGTTTTCAGACTAAAGGTGGGGTTAAGGGGTCCAATTATCTTCCACTGAACCCCTTACTTTTACCATGCAGCGCTACCCCTGATGACTAGACGGACAATATGGCATACATTTCAACATGATTGGAGCATTTTAAAAATTGGACCCCTGTGTAAACTTAAATTGACCCCTACTGAAAAAGTGACACCACAATTTGAGAGTACTACCTAACTAGCATTGATGTAGAGGGTCCATACGAACTACCAAAGGTGTCAAACCTTTTCTGTAGTGAGAGGTAAACGATGATGTTGACCTGGGTCCCAGCTCCTCCTCTATTAGGGATAAAAAGTGGTCAAGAAGTTTAAGAACCACAAGACATTTCATAATCATGCTAAAAAACGACTAAGTACTAGCTCTTTGTGGGCTAAAATGAGTCTATAAGTCAGGGATTTATGTGTAATGAATAGGATTTTTGTGGGATCACAACACCTTATTGAGGTGAAATTTGCCAAAACTGGTGCATTGTGGGATGGACTCAATACACCATCTGGGTGCTTGAGGTCCCTTGTTCAAGTCCCAGTGGGCCACCTATACTCCATAAACCTAGAAGTACAAAGTAATCAATAAACTCCCACACAAGTCTCACACGGAGTGCCTGGCATGTCGACTTATACGACCAGTATTCTGTGTATGCAGTGTTAGAGATTTGTTTTGTTCGTACATCATGCGCCGCGTACGTTTACGCGCGCTGTTTCGTGGATTTAGACTGCGCCTAAGCGCGTTTGGTAGTAAGGCGCGATAATGCTGCGCAGCGCATCGATTAATTTACTTTGTACTTCTAGGTTTACATAGTATACATGCAGACTGAGGTTTATTCAGAAAGACAATCACATATTTAATGTGTAAAAGATCACTAAAATCATCCGTAAATTACCTTTGGAAGTGATTTTCTATTACATTTTCAACATATTTTCTGTAAAATTGTTAGTGCAATAGAAAGAGAGAGCATGTGTGAAATAAATATCCACACAAAGAACGACAGATTGATGCTGAATTTGGCTTGAATATTCACATATTAGCATCCTTTGATGGTTACATTGATTTTTCTTGTTTTATTAGTCGTACCTGTGATAAGAATGCTCCATTATTTCTCTTCTCTTTTTCCTTGATGTGGCCATAAGTGTTCCTATAGCTAAACCTTCTGGATCTAACTTCTGCATCTTTTTGGCTGAAAGCAGACATAAAAAAGAAATTAGTAATTAAAAAAAAACTTGTATTTAGCACGAAAAATTTGTGATTTTGCTCTATTCAATTCTGGAAAGAATTCTTTGAATGTGTTATTTCTGCTGTATGAAAGGTCTGTCAATATAGTTTGCATGAGAACAAGAGACTCCATTCTAATTGAGGAAGTGTAATAATGACATTTGCAGCTTTAAACCCATTCTAAGCCATATTGCTCTCTCTTCAGTCTAAGACATTACATTGTATTGTTCATAACAAGAGCATCAATGATGCTGTGGCTTACTCCAGTGGCACAGATTTGTGAATGTACCGATACGTGTTATGTACTGACAAAAGACAAATGGTAGGGTCAGTAGACGTTGGGTTAATTTAGGATGGGGATCAGGATGGAGACTGAATGGCACATAGGGTGGTCCCTATCTCCATTTCCATAACCTTAGACCACGCGTCTGCCAAATGCAGTGAAAGCTACAGTAAGGGGTTAGTCTTCTTGTAGCTCCATGTGTTAACTTTCCCTATTCCATTCTTTGAAATGCAGGAAGGCATTAGGTACCATTGGTATGACCTGGGAGGGGGTTTGAACCAGCAATCTCCCGACTGTGAGGCGGATGCTCTAACCATTAAACCAACACATCAGTAACGAACAATTCAGTAGTTAAATCAGTTAAATATATACCTGGTTCCTCTGCAGCACAATCTCAAAAATCCATCCTTGGCCTCCTGCCGTGACTTTGTGCCCTTTCCCTTTAACTCTTCCTTAGTTTTTATTATGTTCCTTAAACATCTTCTTCCTCCTCATCTTAAGTTCCAATCGCTTGGCATATCCTTCCCAAGCATTAACCACCGTATCATCATAGTCACTATCATCAATCATCATGTCAACTCTTGATTGGAGGTCCGACCCATTTAAGTCGTCTTTTTTTCTCATCAGATCCATCACTTGGTGGTGCAAGAATCCTCCACAATCTTCTTCTTCTCCATCCTCATCATCCCACTGGTTACACTGTGGTCAAAGTTAACACTTGGCTTCTTGGATTTGATGTGTTGTCCTTGCTTGTTATCTATAGTGAGAGAGATTTAGAAAAAAACAGAAGGATAAAAATGAGGAAAACCACATACAATTAATGAATATACCACAATAACTTAGTAAGGATAACCCCATGTAAGATAGGGCTTGCAAGTACCGTTATGAGTATACAGTGATTAGCTACTCCACCTTACCCTACCCCCAATGACTACTCTGTATTGCCCACTCAGGTGGGAGAAGGTGGATGGGGGTCAGACAGTCCGGAGTAAGACACGCAGCTACCACATAGCTCCCCCCGGCAGTTACTACATGCCATTTTGATATTGGACGAAAGGCCATATACACTCTGGTCTCTCTTTAACGCAATTTTTGGGGTAATTTTTTTAGGGAAATCATGAAATTTGAATCGGCAATTATCAAAAACCCCCACCCCCTCGTTAAGCCTTCGGTCCGTTTCAAGAGTCACAACTGTACATGTACTCCATCAGTGTCGAATTAGTCAGGGTAACCCCGACGGTTCCCAATCCTCCCCAGCCTCAAAAAGCCGGGCCATGTTAGGGAGCGTCCGTATAATGGAACCGCGGCCCCGATCAGCACACTACTTAACAAATCCTGACCCCACCACAAAGCCATTACATGACTTGTATGATTCGAGCTAACTAACTAAAAACCCCCCTGACAATGCCCCCGTGAACTAAAAACTGCAAATATATGCCAAAACATAAAAAAAAAACTCCAAATTGGCCATGAGAAATCCCGCAAACGTGCTGATGCTCTGGTGTAACTATGGTAGCTACTCGCCACAGTTGCGACGCCGCTGTGGTACCTATCCATCTATCGGCAAAAATCACGGTATCCCCCTGGCCGGCAAGTGTATGTCCTTGTGGGTAGGTAATCCGGGTCCTGTATGGACACGGCACTCACCTATTGCTCTACTTGCTCACTACTATGTTTCATCTATTATCACGTGCGTTTGATCCCAATATGCCTTCAATACAACACATTCATTAAGCTGTAGTACCGTTACCCTATTATGGTTCCAACCTCTAGCCTTATATGAGTTAGTCATGTGGGAACCCTCCAGTCTTCATCCAGGTCAATCATCTAAACCTGAAAAAGCAGCCTGTGGGAAAATATAAGTTTAGTCATGTCAGTTTAGTGGCAACATCTTCTCTTACAGAACTAATTCTATATCACTTATTGTGGCAGATTAAAGGTGCAACAAGAAATTTGAGGCACTCAACTATTGTCATAAGGCCACAAAAAAAAAAGGTTTGTCTCAAAGCTGACCCGCGCGCGTTTGTAAATTTTCGCCGAAAATTGAAACAAAGTTATGCGGAACTTTTTTATTTTTTTTTTCAAAAAAAAAAGTCATGACTCATAACTCCAAATTTTTGTGAAAACTGGAATTGTGAAAAATGCACGATCACGCAATCTGCGACTCTCGGGGGGGAACTGACTATTTTTACGTGGACGGGAGTGCATCGACGATACTTTACGGGCACCAGCGTGCGAAGGGAAACACTCCACCACCAAATAATGGCAATATACTTTATTCCGTAAATGTGCAGGCTCGATACGGGTGGAAACTGGCAATAAAGTGGCGGTTTATAAGCGTCGCAATCGCAAAACCAAATTGATGACCCAGCATTAAATTAACATAATAAGTTTTAATATCGCTGTGCAACACCCATTGATATAATGATTCCTTGCAAATCTTGCGCTTCAGTTCAAATCGCCATTACACAGGTTATTTTACTTGTATTCAATTCGGCACTTTATTTACTGGTGTGCGTGTCATAGGTCAATTGAAACGTCGCGTATATACATGTGCTTCGGAAATTAACGATGGATACAGTTATTCTCGAAGTTAAAGTTGAATCTGACTATAGACAATGGATCTTCCACAAAATTGATAAGAACAAAACTCTTAAAGATAATTTGCATTGAATATCTTGGTTTTGGGGAAAATCCATGTGTGGATCTGAGTCAGGAAATCGCTGATGTTGATACTGCCATAGACTGCAGAATGCGATACCATGGTGGATGTTACAAGCACGGGAGAAAGTTGACGATCAGTGGTTGCATGCACATTGATATTTTTTTCTGAGCACAAAGTTGAAAATTAAAAAAAAAAAAAAAAAACCGCTATACCGCATTACTTTTCAAGTTCACGCCACTCCTCAGCGTTGAGCAAACTTATTTTTTTTTTTTGGCCTAATCAGTCATTTCATACGATAGAACACTCAATAGATTTCTTACCTTGTATTTGGCTACAGAAATGTGTACAAAAAAGAAGAAAGAAAAGGATAAACGGGTGATTTGATTTCTTATATTTTCAATAAAAACATAGGCTGATTTCATTTTTTCTCCTATATACATTAGAAATTCACATTTTTTTGTATCCCAAAGAAATATTTCTTTCTCATCTAATCGTTCAGATGGTGATATTTTTTTTAGGAAAGCTTTACATCATGGCAAAAATCATTACTTTGGATTTTTTTACAAACACCTGATATTTAAAGCTCTTGGTTGCATTGCACCTTAATTTTATTTATCTTTAATAAATTAACATTAGTTTTTCATGATTGGAACTTGGATGGCACATAGAAAGGGCATTCATTATTACAGTTTATGACAAGCAGTGAGGCTTAAAAAGGGAAAAGTCAAACAAAATTGGTGTTACAAGCATAACACACCTCCAAGATAATTGATCTATCCTCCTAAGCGACTCACCATGACTAAACCATAGATGTTTTCCCGCTGTGCTTGAGGTCTTGATCTTCATCATCTAAGTCAACCACAGGGATTAGGTCTGCCGAATTCTGGTCATCCTCATCCGAATCGGGATACTGCAACAGTGTGTAAGGAAAACTTTATATAAGAATGCTGGACTGATCTGTATACTCACACTACTACAGGGATTACTCGTAATAACTAACCAGTGCCTCTAGCTTGGTGGCCCATAAAATGACTAGAGTGGTAACAAAGTTTCAATCGCCCTAACTTGGTCAATAGTGTCCTTTTGGGGGAGACTTTTTCGTTGTCGGAAACCTAATGAAATGTTCTTTCAGATGTTTTGTAATGTTTACTTTTTTTCCTCTTTGTGAAATAGAGGCGGGGGCCGCTTTGGAGCTCTTTTTTTTTTAAACACCCGGTATTACTTACCCTAACCATCCTCCTCCTCGTCATCCCTCACCCCCCTCCACTTGGGCATATTTACTCTTTCATTTTGCCGCTCTCTGCCTCATCCTCATCTAGCTCACTGGAAGTCACTGTCACTCTCATCTGAACTGACCATCTCTCTCTACCCCTTTTCATCAATCTCTTTTCATATCCTCATCCTCTAAAACCTTCATCACCCTTTTCCACTTCTCAGTTTGCTAAACAACAAAACAAAATTATGCTACTTTAAGTGGCTTTTCTGATCCACAACCTCATTCCCGCCCTGGACTTAGCTTATAAAAGTTTGAGATTTTATGTTTATCTGAACCTTGGCCTAGTATATATGTGTGCTTATCTTGCATGCAAATTGATCTACTCTGGAAGACATTTGTATTTCTTTCGTAAACAAGAGATTACACCATTGGCCAATGGGCAATGTGATACAAGCTTTACTCATCACAAATCAAAACGCACCATCAGAATTACTGAAATTTGGAATAACATTTTCTCCGGGAATATCTAATGACTAAAAACCAAACGAGTACGAAGGAGCCCAGAATTTATCTTTTAACTTTTGCATACAACAAACCCTCCCAAAGTGTTGGGTGTTTACAGTTGATGGATATCATTTTTATAATTTTACAACCACAATTTAGGAAGGTATAATATGAAGGAATTTAGTGGGCATTATCTATGGCACCTATATACCAAAATATCCCCCATAGATGTACCCGATGTTTCATGTCATTGGAGGATTCTTTGTGAAGAAAACCCCAATTTGCATGCTTTAATTTTCATAGCAAGTGATTTAAAGAGCGGCCAAGTTTATTTTTACACAAACATATTATCGCACTAGTCTTGCGTGCAGCATGGAAATCTAGCACAGGGAATAAAGATGGAAGCTTCCACGATGTGCCAATAATTCCTATGCAATATATTCATTAATCTTCTACAAAGCCTTTACTATTGTCAAAGCTGTCAAGTATGTATTGAATGAATACTCCGTAAGTACAAATGTTGTCATTTTTGATGGAATGTTTACAGAGTGTAGTCAGGTCCAGGTTTTCTTTGAGAGCCTGCTACTGTATCCTGGTAACCACTAACTACTACTACCTGTTCCTAGGCCCGGTTGGTCGGCGCTTAACCAAAAAACCGTCACCCCATTGGGTTTCTGAGGAAATCTGATAAGGAGGTAGCTGGGTAACTCTGGTAGAATAAATGAAGATCTACCTACAAGGACATTAGCTCTGTAGAGCTAATGCCAGTTATCCAGCACATGCTTCCTTGCATGGTGGAGACGTGGTTGCCCAAAAAGCTAGGTCCCCCCCGCCAAAAAACTGTGGATTGGCGTCAGGAAGGGCATCCCTGTCAATTATCTTTGCTATCTTTGCTCTCCCAATAAATCTCACACAGCAGTTTTGCTGCGTGGTGAGTGAGTCCTCCCCTCCTCACTCTCCCTCACCACTCACTCACTTCACTTCAGTGAGTGCGTGCTGCTGCGTGCGTGAGGCGTGGCGTCGTTTATTGCTGCGTGCGTGAGTGCATGTGTGCGTGCGTGAGTGAGTGATTGAGTGCGTGGTGATGGTGAGTGCGTGAGTGAGTGAGCGAGTGTCCTGCAGCTCTAGCTCTAATTCACTCCATTTCCTTTCCCCACAACCTGCTGTGTACACTGTGGTAACTTCATACTTCCACTGCCCGATGGGTCTAGATCTTTTTACCAACCAACCGTTTGTTTTTAATATTCGCTTCATTTCAAACATAGACTCTCCTCCATGAAGTCCAGCCCGGTGTGTCACGCCAAAGCCTTGTTCAGTCGCTCTCTCACCTTGCGCCGTTTCTGTCTTTCTTCAAAAGATCTATTCGGTTTTTTCTGCAGGTAAACGGAAACAAGGCAGTAAAACTATTGGAAAAGTCAAACTACATTATTTCCACAGTGTGCATCTATAGGGTGGCTCAAAAATGGACACCTTAATATATTGACATTGACATTGCCATGGGTTAACATTTTTTTTTGGTCACCCTTGTACTACGGCGTGTTGTTTGATTGGTTTTGAATCTTCTTACATGTATATGTACATATAGCTGGCACAAAAACACTGTTGGGGCACCAGTCTGTTATGATGAACCTGTTTTAACAATTATGGGTCATCACTGTGCTAGCAGACGGTAACTCAATAAATTGTAGAAAGAGGACTAAAGAGGACCATACAAGGAAACAACCTGTTTTCCCACAATTTTCATGGATTTGGGTGAGGTTAGTATAACCTATAAGCCCAGAGGTTGTATTGATCCATCCCACAATGCACCGGTTTTTGGGAATTCACTTTCATTTGCATAAGGTCATGTGATCCCACAAAACTATGGCCGGGAGCAGACATCCGGGAGTGTCAACAAAATCTCTTGGCAACAGCAATGCAACAACGTGCGTAATTCAATTCGCGCTGCACGCATAGCTGTCATATAAACGAGTCTGAATTCAATAAGCATTTGGCGCAGTTTGTTTTTCAACATCAAAACCGTGATTTCGGGGATTCCTGGGCTTTCTTTTCCCCCTTTGTTTTCACCGCGTGTGGACGTCGCCTGCTCCCGCTTTCTTAACACCTCGAACCCTGCCGGGCTTTTTGTTGCTCTCCTTTTGTCCACAAGGTGGCTATACTTAGGGAATTTTTTTTTGCATGATCATGTCTTTGTGGTCCTTGTAACTTACAACTCTTCTTGCAAACTTGTTGTTATCCCCAAGTACTGATATGTATTTAAAAAAAGGACATTAAAGTATAGGCAATTGCAATGCACTGTGGATTTGATTCAAACACCCTCGCTATAGGCCCTAGCTAAGACAAGGTCTGCTAGATTATCAAGTTGTACATGAGCACTGCTGGGACAGCACCTGGTGCTTGCGACCTAGGTTTTGAAACTTTCTGATTTGGATTTCAAAGGCTATACTCTATCGTAGAACTCAACCATGTGGAAAGTCTGAAAATGAAAAGGCCGGGTGTATGAATACCCGATACATACCTCTTTAGGGCAGCGATTCTCTTCTTTTCATTGCTCCAACTGCTTCTCTATCCTGGCTATTTCACCTCCACTATCACTTTGAGTCATCCCTACAGTTGCATAACAAAATTAAACAAAATCACAGCAATTAAAGCCCAGACCTGAATGAATTGTGCAACTCCTCACCTCTTTTATAAGAACTTACACTAAGACACGATCCCAGTGATTTATTCATTCGAAAGAGTCAAACTATTTGAATTTTTCAGAATAGCTTAAAGTGAGGATAAGTTCTGAAAAATTCTTACAATTCGTTTTTGCCTACCTGAAGAATTGACGAAAACGGCAATGTTCAAAGATCTATCGCCAATTCAATACGTGTTTATTAAGGTCCGTACGGACATTAAAGAGACTAAATTCCGATTTTTTCTTTATTAGTTGCTTCTGGACCTATCCATTTCAGGGTATGTTAGAATACTTATACTTGTTACACCTGCAAAAATCTGATTTTTGAAGATTTTTTTTTTCGATTTCTGATTTCCATCACGATAAGTGCCTTTAATCAACAGATTCTGTAAATATATACAATTCGTTGGCTTGAGCTTATATACCATACCATTTTATATAGAATTTTCAATTCTTTGGTGACAACAAGTACTGCTACTAAGCTTGTTGAAACTGGGTATCAGAGTAATAGCTTAAGTTTTGTGTTTGGCTAAAATAGCCTAGCCAGTGCAAAAAAAAAAAAAACATCTTTACTACTTAACTATACTTTGGAGTCTTCCTAGCGATTTAATATATGTCAACAGATATAAAAGCCCTGGTAGTTGCGGGGCACTCCTAACATAGCCTCTGTCCTACATTTTAACAGGCTCTTCGGAAATAAATGGGTCCTGTTCCTCATTCAAATTAGACTTTGTTCTTGCCAATAGGGTGTACTCGATAAATTAACAAATATATTGGCCTTCTCTTTCTTTCTTCAAACCTTTTGCTCATCTTTCTTGCTGCTTTTGTTAAGTTTCTGTGCCTGTCAAAGTAGCTTGAATTCCTTTTTTTGGCCCAATACTTTAATGTCTTTATGCATGTTTTAATCTCTTCTGTAGTTAGTGAGTTCTTAGCAATGGCCGGGTCACATATCCAAACTATCTAAAAAGCAACCAAACAAATCACATAGAAACACTGAATATAAATAGTACTGTAGGTCACTCTGTAAGCCTTTTTAATAAATAAACAACATTTTCAATTCATAATGATCCTGTGTTCAATTAACTCCCACACATTTGTTTTAAAACACATTAAAGATTAAACATTACAAAGAAAATCATGAAAGAAATGCCTCTTTAGGGCAGCAGATTCTTCTTCTTTCAGTTGCTCCAACTGCTTCTCTATCCTGGCTATTTCATCCTCACTATCACTTGATTCATCCCTACAGTTGGCAGAAACAAAATTAAACAAAAATCAGCAATTAAAGCCTCAGACACTGAATGAAAATTGTGCACTCCTCACCTATTTTATAAATGAACTTACACTTAAAGACACTATCAGCGATTTATCCGAAAGAGTCAAACTATTTGAAATTTGCAGGAATAGCTTAAAAGTGAAGGATAAGTCTGTAAAATTCTTACAAGTTACTTTTCTACCTGAAGAATTGACAGAAAACGGCAATGTTCAAAGATACGAATCTCCATTCAATTACGTGTTGTAGTAAGTGTCCGTACGGACAGTAATGACTAAAATTTCCGATTTTTTCTTTATTAGGTTGCTTCTGGTCCTATCATTTGCAGGGTATGTTAGAATACTTATACTTGTTACAAACATGCAAAAATCTGATTTTTGATGATTTTTTTCGATTTTCTGATTTAGCATCACTGATAGTGCCTTTAATCACAGATTCTGTAAATAATATACAATGCGTTTGCTTGAGCTTAATACACAACATTTTATATAGAATTTTCAATTCTTTTGTGACAACAAGTACTGCTACTAAGCTTGTTGAAACTGGGTATCAGATGTGATGCTTAAGTTTTGTGTTTGGCTAAAAATAAAGACTAGCCAGTGCAAAAAAAAAAAAAATCTTTACTACTTTACTAATACTTTGGAGTCTTCCATAAGCGTAATTAATATATGTCAACAGACTCTAAAAGCCTGGTAGTTGAGGGGCACTCTAACATAAGCCTCTGTCTACATTTTACAGGGCTCGAAATAATGGGTCCTTTTCTCTTAAAAGTAGACATTTGTTACTTGCCAATGTGTTGTAATCGATAAATTACAAATATTATCTGGACTTACTCTTTCTTTTCTTCAACCTTATGCTCATCTTTCTTGCTGATTTTGTTAAGTTTCTTGTGCCATGTCAAAAGTAGCTTGATTTCCTTTTTGCCCAATACTTTAATGTCTTTTATGCATTGTTTAATCTCTTCTGTAGTTAGTGAGTTCTTAGCAATGGCCGGGTCATCCAAAACTATCTAAAAAGGCAACACACATATCAGCTAACAATAAACACTGAATATAAATAGTACTGTAGGTCACTCTGTAAGCCTTTTTAATAAATAAACAACATTTTCAATTCATAATGATCCTGTGTTCAATTAACTCACACACAATTTGTTTAAAACACATTAAAGATTAAACATTAAAGAGAAATCATGAAAGAAAGTGCCTTCTTTAGCATCCTTGGGGCTTTCATGTTTAACATTTTCAAAAGCAACAGTTAATTCCTAAGGTCTTTTTTAGTCTCTGCATTATTCCAAAGGGTCATTATTCCAAAAATACTATGTCAGTCATTATTCTTAAGGGTCACTATTCCAAAAATAACATAAGGGTCATTATTTTGAAAAAAAAAGATAAAGCTCATTATTCTGAAGATCCCTTATTCTAAATTTTACCAAGATGAAAACTTTATATACTTAAAGTGGGCCATCCCCCTCTAAAATTGTGTCTCTGAGTTAACTTTTACATGATACACAACGAGGGGGTCTAATTTAATCAGAGTTTTGACAAGTTTCCTTTGTTTACCTCACTGCAATCATTGAGAATCTCAGCAGGTGTGTCACTAGCCAGATACTGTGTCACCTTGACAACCCGATGTTGGGTGTAGTCACCCTCAGCATAGCCCTCTGCTTTGGGTTTCTTCTGTTTGCTGGGGTCTTGAAATATTGTCATCTTCTTTGGACCATCCAAGGCTACCTCTTTGAAGATGTACTTTGGGTCAAAAAATTTTGGGTCTGTGAAGAAAAATAATAGATGGGTAATATCAAATGATGACGGCCAAGCCTCATTCAACAAAGCAACTCTCCCAAAATATCAAAAGAAATTACAGCAATACGGAATGCAAATCACAAACCAATTTAGGTGTTTTGATGCGGGTTGGTCATGGGCATTTCCATGACCCACAAATGACCTTGTCCTTGTCCATTATTCATACAAAAAATCAGAAATAACCCTTACAGTGGAGTTGATTCTTCAGCTCCAATGGTTATGAATAATAAAATATTCCTTGACACACCTACAAATTCAGAAATTGTTTGATTCAAGATTGTGCTTTATTACCTTTCCACAATGGTGACAATCTAAAATTGGGATTTCTTGGCCGCCACCAAACACCGAAGCAACGCCCCCCCCGACAATTTGATGTAAAAAATAGAAACCTCTTTTTCAAGAGGGATATAGAAAAGGGTTTCCTGACATATGCGCTTTGATAATTATTCCATTTTATATCATTTGAGTTTAGAGAACTATGTTACTCACCTATTTTGTGCTTGGGCTGAGTAGCCCTGACCACAACAATATTCAGCCGATTTACATTCCTAGAGGCCTGTGGTTTGGTGGCGTGCACCTTTTTGAACAGTTGATTGAACACCCACAGAAGCACCTGGTAGATCCTTGGAACGGAACACCTTTGTTACAAACCATCCTCCTTTGTTGAGAAATTCACATGCAAGCTTCACAGCTACCAGAGTCAGTTGGGCTAAAGAAAAAATTGTGTGACGATTAACACTTTTCAATTTTGGAGATATAATCAATGATAGTATCTTTTACTGAAAGTCCATCTTTCTTGGTCCTAAAGGGCAACAAGAGCTTTGAGACACAACCCAAATATAGTGACTCATAATGTAATTTCCTTATAATTAGACACTCAATAGATTCTTACCTTGTTTATTGGCACCAGAAAGTGTCGTAAAGAGAGAAAACAAGTGATTTTGATTTTGCTTCTATTTTCAATGAAAAATTTTATTTGAATTTTGTATTTGCTTCCTATATGCAAAGAAATTTCACAATTTTTGTAGAAAAAAACTTCTGAGCTAAATTCCTTTCAGATGGGATATTTTTTGATGGACAGCTTTACATCAGAGCAAATGAGTACTTTAAAATTTGTTTAGGGGACACCTGACATGAAAATCTCTTTTTGCACCTTTAAGGATAGGGACATTTTTCCGTGGTTCACACACACTCATGCCCCGACTATCCTCACAAAAAGTTAAGAATATCCAAACCTTCGCACTGTAGTATGCTTACTTATATGATGTACAAATTGTGATTCAATCTCAGCAAGAAATTTCCAATTTTTGTATTTTCCTGTTCATAAACGACAGAATCATAGCAATAGTGGCCAATGGGACACAGTGATATAGCTTGTTCATAACAAACACCAAACGCAAGATCAAATCAAACTGAAATTTGGTGAATAAACTGTCCATATATGATATCATTTAACTGAGTAAGCTCCGCAAACATTTATTGCAATTAAAAGGTTTACGCTTGGACAACTACTGACCTTGTTGAAAAGCATCCAGTACCCACCCAGCTAGTCCAACTTGGGAGCACCATCGTGAATGACAGCATCAGCTTTCCATGTGGCAGTCTTTCTTTTAAGTTGACTGAAAACCAATCAATAACCATCATTTGAATAGATCACACTGAATTGAAAGTAAGTACTTTCATTTTTTAATAAAATAAACTCTAGTCCTGTCATGAGTCATCAGACAGTTGTATCACTTGTGTGGTAGTATTGCCCAGGGGGTTAGTACAATGTTTTGGATGGGTCTGAGTGAGAAAAAGTCCACAACAATAATCCGTTATTGTATGCACTTCTCTGTGGTGATATGCTGATACATTAATACAATGTTTGGGACAGGTTGGATTGGAACAAGGTCTACCAGCCAATCATTACCTACCTCAAAATCCCTTCCTGTTTTTAGAATATGTCCCAGAAGAGAAGGGGAAGGTATAAGAATTGAATCGGGGTACCCTCAGGAACCACGGCCAAAGTTGGAGATGGCAAGCTGGCCTGGCGACACGTGTTTACATGTGTGTTCGTTGATGATGTGATTTAAAGGGATTAGCAGCGATATTGCAGAATCGAAAAATGTGGAAATGCATTTGTTTTAATTTATAAATCAGGGATAAGTGTGTACAATTCCATATAACTGCTTTGATGTAGAAACACAAACCACCAAATAGTGAAAAAAATTGAAGTTAGTAGTATTTTGAGGGGACAATTGTCATACCGTCTTCCCGCAAATAGACATACAGCGATGACGTGTCAAAATCTACAAAAACAGCTGATTGAGGTTTACACTAGCACAGAATAAACAAAGATCAATAATGTTTGTGCTTGAGGTGAAACTGTATTGATCATGGTGCATAATATCACGCTTAAAATCTGGATATTCACCGAGAAAGGCTTTTTTGATCTCAAGTCGGAATTTTGATACGCACGTATAGAAATTAAAGAATCAGATAAAAAGTACTACCATGTCTTTAATACACGGAATTTAAGCCAACCACTCGCAGGTTATGTTTGCATATCCATGCCAGTAACAAAAATAGAAAAATATTAATTTTGATGATTTTTTTGATGTTTCGGTTTAGCAAATCGCTGCTAATCCCTTTAATCAAGTCACACATGACTTGCAGCATTTTCTGGTCAAAGTGCCGTATGATTTTAGGTACTGGGGAGTTAGAGCTACCTGTCTGTCCTTCACTGTGGCAATTTTCCACTGTATCATGATAATGCTTGTGATAGGTTTGATTGGGAACAAAATTGTTGACAACCCCTCCCTCGCTAGAACAAAATGCAACCACTTCTGTTCAAAAGATTATTTATAAATAATTCAAATAAAATGATGGTTGTGGTCAAAAACTTTGGTGGCAGGAGAGTTTTGGGGTCCAAAAATTACATTTTGCGGCTAAAAATTTAAGAAAATCAAGATTGATTAATTTCCTAGCAAAATAAATTTTAACTATGATGTAATACTATCAATCTGTCACATTTATGTTGCAGATTTGTTTTATATACTGGCATGAGAGGCTCTGGTTAAAACTATGGTCCCGAGGTGACTACATTAGCGCCCTGCAGCAAAATAGCACTAATGTAGTCACCGAGGGACCATAGTTTTAAGCCAGATTCGAATAGATAAGAGTCGGTATATATTTGTTTTATATACACATGTACTTCATTAATAAATTTCAAGTTAACAATGAAACAAATTATAATTTTTTGCATTTTCAATCAATAAAAATAATCCACTATGCGCAAATGCAGGCGCGCTACACGATCGCAGTAAGTTACGCAAATTAAGTGCCGTAAATAGTAACCTCTGAGCCGTAAATAGTACTTCTGAATATTAGGGTCTATAAAAATGACCTACCTGTCTGCACTTTTCTGTGGTGATATCTCCCTGTAATGTGACAACATTTGGGATAGGTCTGATGGGAAACAAGTCCACGCCAACTATGAGGCTTGATACAGGCATGTTCTTGGAAGCTACCTGAAGCCTGACGAAGTAAACACACAAATATGGCACTTGTCAATCCTCTTCATCTCAGCAGAGGGTATTTTGAATTAATCCCATAATACATTACTATGTGCCTATACTGTACCAAACACAAGTCAGTACCGTACTTTGGGATAAAAAGTGTTCAAAAAGCTTAAGAACCACTTGAGACATTTCATGATCATGCAAAAAAATCCCTTAGTGCTGCACCTTGTGGGCTAAAATGAGTGTAAATGTCAAGTTTTTTTATTGGTAAATTTTATGTTACATTGTAGGCAAATCCAGCCTAACATAAAATTTACCAATTATAAGTATAGAAACAATCCTACCGATGAAGCTATTCCGTCAAGTTTTTTATGTGTTAAGAATAGGATTTTTGTGGGATCACATGACCTTATTAAAGTGAAATTTCCCCAAACCAGTGCATTGTGGGATGGATTCTGGGATCTTAATAAACATGGTTTACTTCAAAGATTCAATTTATAGTGCAAGGGTAGACTACTAAAATGCACCTTTTCCAGGTGTTGAGCAACAATGACACTATTGTATTGCATATCATTATTATAAATGGTGAAACACAAGCAATCTACCAGAAACTCATATCTTGATAAACATTAACCTGTAAGAAGCTAATGAACATTATTTTGTGAATCTTATTTTTAAGCTGAAGATGACAATATCTTACACATTCGAGATTGTTTTGATGTAGTAAACATTTTTTTAAACAATTTGTCAAGGTACAGTAGGTACTCATCCGGGTTATTTATCGGCCATCGTTTTGAGTTATCACTTCGTAACACATAACACTGCAGGTACTTTGTAATAACTCTGAATCTTAGTGTCATCGGAGGTGAAAACAAACGTGATGTCACTCTTGAACTAACTTCGATTCAAGACTTTAATGAACATTTCTTTTCTTTGGAATTGTTTTTAGCATGTAAGTGAAACGAAGAGGCAATCCAAATGTGCATGTTATTTCCTAACTAGCGGCTACCATTCCAGTCTCCTGCTATCAATTCAGGGTAAAAATACGGTGCATTTTGTTGCCAGTTTACACGGTGGCCATGGGAATCATTTTCACAGCAAAATGGGCAAAAGTGTAGTTTAGGACCTACATGGTTTACTGGTTAAATACTTCTTAAATCGCCCAAAAATCGATCCACTCACCTTCAGAAAACCCTCTTCTATGCAATGGCTGCTTGAAAACACATTTTTGTTTTAAAAAATTTTTTAGGTGTTTTTTAATTTTCCTTAAAAAAATCCATTTTCGATCTACCCGATAATCCGATAAACACTCCCAGTGAGGCTGCACCGCGCAGTCTTGCGTGTGCGTATTCTATGCCAAACCGCTGTTTACCAATCGAAGCCCCTTGGTTTGTCCCCTAACTTTTGACCAATCAGTGACGGGTACCAGAATAGTTCGGGCATATAAATGGCGTCTTCACTTCGAAGCGGATGTGTTTACCGCAAATTCTCCTTTTTCTATAAGCCCACTTCTTTTTTCAGTATTACCGTTTTCCAGTAAGGGGGAATATTAATTTTCGATTGGTAAGTTCCGATTTTTTTACATGTTGGTGTCTTTCAGGCCAGAATGTTGCCGATTTCTGGCGTTGTCAAAAGTTGTTGTTGCCTTGTTGTTTTAAACCCATAATTTTCCCTCATTTTTCAAGCCCTGCCCTCTTCCAAAACAATTAACCTTTTGGAAGGTGTTCATGGAAGCTATCTAATCTAGTCTGTTTGCTTTAGAATGATGGATTAGAAAATTTCATCCCTACAGTGTATATAGGTTAGGGTCCTAACCTACACAATTACCGCAAATGGCTGCTCTATAACTTGTGATGTCAGCTTTAGACACCCTATTTTGAGCACATGCAGAGAAGAGTCTTCACTATATACAAACTTTTTTTTTTAATAAAAAAGTAGCACACTACATGCATCAATATCAGTTGGGTGAACTTGGGTGAAAGATCTGGGATCATCGCCACTTACAGTCCTCCTAATTCAACTCTAACTGCATCTGGCCATAAACACACACATACAGACAGCAATCTGCTGTCACAATATCCCATGGCTGGGGGATCTACAGAGTGAGCAGCTGTATCCCAGCTGCCGAGTGCAAATATAGCAGTGTGTTGTATGTCCATGGAGCAAATAAATTCCATCCTCCTGGTGCAGCCCACAGATCCACCAGTACACGAGACTTCTGAAGAAATTGAAACTTGCTAGTTTAACTGATGATCTTGATGCTGATCGAGATCTGTATCCTGTAATAAAGTAGCCATGGGAAATTCAGAACAATCCATTAATATATCTTGACTAATACATGTATGTGGTAAGGATGACCACACAATATTGTTCCAACCTTCCTCATCTGTTACCCTACCTAAGACCCTTGTCTCAATGTAATTATAAGCATACCAAGTAAGACCTTAATCCATCACTGCACTACAAAAACGACTGATTTTTTATTTTATTTTTTTTCATGGATTTACTTTTACATCATTTTTATTTGTATTCATTTTTTTGTTTATTCTTTTATGCTTTCCCTACGGCCATATGCAAAACCAAAACAAAAACACCTCCCATCTCTCCTTGGTATTTTTCTTGTGTGGGGATCCCTTCACAGCAGCAACCTGCTAAACTGGATGGTGTCAGAGGTGGCGTCGCACCAGCCGACAATTGAGAAACAATAGTGCTCCAAATCAAGAAGAACATGTTTACAACAACAGGTGGCACTATGTACAAATAACGAGCTTTATAGCACCAATTGCCATACAGGGTGTCATATCCCTGATGCTGAGCAGCATACTCTGAAACATTGCCACTGATGGAGACTGGAGTCACATGAAGAATGGCCTGTGGTGCAGCGATTCCATATGGCACACTTCTAGAAAAAAATGCATAATTTGATGCATTTAACAGTATAGATTTTGTGGTTGTTGTATGTCAATGGATGATTTAATCTGGCTGATATTTTGATGCTCTCTGAAGCAGTTCTGGTGGTGATATATTAACTAAGTTGTAGTGTCTTCTGTAGAGCATGGTCCGCTTGTTTATAAGGCGGCGTATATGAAGTTGATCCCAAATAAGACTCTGTATAAGGGGTATTACATGGTTGTTTTCCTATATTGTGAAACGAACGTGCCGCCGTTCTCTTTATCGCGCATCCGGTAATTTCTGATTTGTATTAGGATTCCATATTTCACTGGCCTACTCCTAAGTGGGGGCGGACAGGTGTGGTGTAAAACATGCTGAGCTTAACTTCTTGTGAACAGGGGACAAGTTCGCGCAGCAATCCGAGAGTACGATGGCTTTATGCGTGAATTTTAGTACATTGGTCATTCCATCTTAAATCATTGGGATATGGTATGCCTAGGTTGTCAATGTTTTTGCACCCTGTTAACATCTTCACCCAGGAGTTATACTGATTTATTTTGGACTACATTGCGTGGTGGAAAGCACTGCACATTTGTTTTACGTTTAAAAGTACATCAACCATGTGGACGACCATTCTGCCAGTTATTCATATCTTTTTGAACCTCTCGTGGTCGTTGGATTCTCAATCCTCCTTATACATCGTCACAGTGAATAATTTTATGGTTGATTTATGGTTCTTTTATATCATTATATATAGTAAGATAACACGTCCCAGGACGAGCCCTGAGGACACCTGATTTCACACTTACCCAGATGAATGAGTTCCATGACGGTCGATTGTTGCCGATTTGATATAAACTACTGAGTCCACCCCATTTGTTACTTTTAATACGCATAATAACTAAGCTTTGATTGGAGATGGTTGTGTGAGACTTTATCAAAAGCTTTGCTAAAGTCGAAAGACCCACTCTGTCTGACCTTTTTATTTAGGTTCGGACCAATCATTTAATTGATTTAGGGTTGTGTAACTGTGGATAGCAGACCTGAAGCCGTGCTGTTCATTTATTAGACTATTTTGGTGATCAAGATGTTTTGCTCTATGACTCAGCACTATGTGTTTCCATATCTTGCGCATATGCAGTTAGGGATATGGGCCTGTTTGGAAAGAGGTCCAGCCTTTGATCCACTCTTATAAATTGCTGTAACCAGTGCTTGTTTCCACTGGTTTGGAATTGGGTGAATATATGACTTTGGAACCAAAACCTTAACACAGGCTCCATTCATGTGCAACAGCTTAATAGACGATGTGCATTCGTCCGGCCCGCTAGCTTTAGATGGACTTATGTTGCGTAGTTGTTTGGCACACCTTCAACACCAATTTCCAAATTGATTGAAACATATGGAGAATCAACCTTGCTTTTTATCTCCATGTTTGAATTCTTGGCAAAAACACTCCTAAGTGTGAATTGAGGGCTTCTGCTTGTCAGGGTCGTGTTACAAATTTGTTTTGCTGTTTTAAGAGTGGATACCGACATCCTACACACACATTAAAATTTCTAAAAATACAATTAAATCAAAATATAACACCCAAAAACATCCAGCCCAAACCGAATTTGAACCCACACCGTGAGTACCAATTCCAATGCTCCTAACAATTAAGCTATTTTGGTAAGCTGGAAAGTGCGCCGCAATTAGTTTCCTAGGTCTTATCAGTTTCCGCAAGTATGCTGGGTATTTCCATGTACGCATGTTAAATTCTGCCAATTCGAGCAAGCGGTATGAAGAAATATTGGTTATCTATCATCTACAACAATATTTCAGCCCAAAAAATACAAACCAATTCATTGGGGGAAATGCCACACAAAATAGAGTGGAGGTTGGACTTCTGCTATGTACAATGATATCTAGAGCTGGTATCGGTTTGGTTTTCTTGTTTGACCATGTGAATCATAAAACCCGATGGCGACTATTGTCGACAATCAATCTTTAGAGTGCCAATTCTCAATGTTGTTTTTATTATACTTTCAGATCACACAAAGGTTTAGATTGAGACACTTGTATGGAAAACACATTAACCTCCCCCCCTTTGCTCTGGCTTTAAACTAGCCGCTTCCATTGGAGGTTTGTTGAACGATTTCTACGCAAAGTGGACCAACTTCTGGAGTCCATTGGGCTATTTATTAATTATATTCAAAACTATTTTCACAGTTTTGAGATGCCTTTTTGAAACAGTTCTGGGGTGAAGGCAAAATCTGGTTTGAAATTAGAACGTTCCATAAAAAGTTGAAAATAGCAGTTGGAATTACAATTATTTTGATTACTGGAATAGGCTGGTTACAAAGTGATAAGGCTCCTCCATGAATATTTGTTGTCGACATTTCCATGGTTGTCTCCTCCCAGGAAAATTATATTTTGCCGCCAACCTTGTCGACAACAACTTGTCGACACCAGCCCAATATATGATTGGTTAATTTCGTCAAGAAGCTCTTCCAGGTAACCCCCGCTTAACATCAGATACCACCTCAGGTAGTTAGAACAGCCATGTATTCATTGGTGTTCTGCGGCTAGTACCACCTACCTATATTTACCCACTTACCTTCCTTAAAACTCTTTTTTTTTGGCAGCAACATTTATTCACTACAAATATGCAAATTTTTAAAATATTCCGCTCTCTAGACAGGGGGTGTGAAGTTTTCCCGACACATCTTTAATACAGCGACATCTGATCTTGTACATACTTCAAATTCCAGTAGGCAATCCAAAACTTACCATTTAAATTTTTTAAAAAAACATCGGTCCTTAGATCGCATGTGTCGCCTGCGCATGCCGATGCGGTTTGTAAATGACAGGCCTCATATGACCTTTGACCTTGATATGTGTCCTTTGAACTCATAAACAAATGAGAGTTTGCATGTGAGCTCCATAAACCAAGTTTGCTTCCAATTGAACTTCAACTTTTCAATTTTCAGGTCAATTTTACATTTTACATCTTACAACTTGACCTTACATGACCTTTGACCTTGGCTTGTGACCTTTTTTTAAAAAAATGACCTTATCAACAAATGAGGGGTCCAATGTTGCACCTATGACTCAAGTTTGGTTTAAATCCATCGAAGTATATACAGATTTTGCAGGCTATATGTTAAAGGTGTGTGTTCCAATCGTCTTTGGGACCCCTTGAATTGATTTACCCAGTAGTATCGATTTTGATATCAGATGAGAGGCCGTATTTTTCTCATTGTCGTCCTGAAATTTGAGCCCTCAAATCCATTTCATTCCCAAGATATAAACAAAAAATCACCATTTTAGTGGTTAACCATCAATATTAGCACAGTATTGAATAGGGCTTTGGTCATGTGTCGTATAGTTGGACACCTGATTTTGGGAGGACGTTACATCTGCACTAACTTTTTTGAGTTTAGCAAAGTGCTACAAGATAAATAATTGTTCAATTGTCATAAATTTGGGCTTATTTTAAAGCCTATTTATTCTTCTTTTCAAAAATGCATTATTTTTTCACATACGTTTTACATTGTCGGTTTTAATTAGCAAAATGATACGAAGTCAACTGTGGAGGAGCGGCGGTGCGGTGCAGGAGCCGCGTGCAGCCCGCTTGTGTTAAGTCTATGGGAATTTGGGTTTTTGACACAGAACATGCTTACTATTTTTCAAATGGTTTTAAAATGCAAATTAACACTATGATATGGAGAGTTTTTTTTCTTCTCTTGCAACAGGTTCCATACACAAGTTATTATAATCCAAGTACTTAAACAAATTAAACCCTTATTTAATGAAATAACTTTTGATTAATTATATTGAACAGCAGCCATGCAGACTAGCAAATCGTTTCAAACTACACAAAGCATTACCCAACAACTAAATGTTTATTCATCAACATATTAAATTAAATGACCAAACTAGTATTTCCCCTTCCACTCGTTAAATAGGCCACATAATTAGTTTTCCCATTAACGAATATGATTTACTAATTAACATCAATTTTGTCATTTTCTAGGCCTATTTCAACTGTGCAGATGGTCACTAATTTCATACTAAAATTAAAAATACATAACATATCAGGATTGCTTTTCAGAAAGACCTATGGAGTACTGGTTCCAATAGCAAGTGTATTTCATGTTCAGATTTAATTGATCTCCCTGGACTATTGTTACACAAGGAGGGTTCACACTTATGTCTTTCAGTAAATAACGCTTGCGATGAGGGTCACTGGGGTCAGCTGCTCCGGTATATTTGGCCGCTCTTTCATATGGTGACAATGTTATACTAAATTCTGATGACAACATTGGAACATCGGGGTACCGCCCCCCGCCATTGGGATACGTCACTGACACGAGGTTGTTTTGGCTGACCAACCCATTCGGGGACTACAAGACTACAGGGATTATGTGGGGTTGACCTAGTGGAGTTGGCGAAGGTTTTTAATATGTTTGGTTCGCTCCTCTGTGAACTAAAAAAGAGCTAAACACATGAGACCTAGTTGTTAACGCCGCCCTTAGATGCGTCTCAAATTTGTCATCCAAACTAAATACTTGAAGAAACTTCCGAGTCTTCAAGATCATAAAAATACACAATTCGGTCGGCGGAAACAGCAAGGCTGCAGGGAATAAGAAACTTCAAAGATATCCGCATGAATTATAGTAAGTCTATGTAGTGTTTTATATGAAAAAATGACACTCAAATTCATTTACATGTATTTCCAATAGCTTCCAATGGAAACAAATCCAAGATGTGGCGGCGTATCAATCTGCGCAAAACCGAGGCGTATCTGCGCAACTGGAAGAGGCAGTCTCAAGGGAGATACGATACCACCCCCAACGGCTAATTTTGTCGAGGTGGCTACTCATTCGCGCTTATCCAATTGGGAAGGGAGGCCAACCTACTCAAAGCCAACGGCCATTCACTCCGTGTGTTGACTCATGTCACGCTCGGCGCAAGTTAAATTAACTCTGAACAATTCTGGCAGAGAGTATCGTCTACTTCATTCCTGCTAAGCATGACCGGGGCCAAATCCAAAAACGATTAAACCGGTCAACCAGAGTACCTTAAAATTAACTTGCTAATAGGAAATGAAAATTCCATCATGGTTGCAAGAGCATACACTTAGGCAAATAAATTCAACAATTTTTTTCTCCCAAAGTGCCTTCTCAAATATCCAAAAATGGCAGAAAAAGATCAAAATGGCATGTTCTTCTGAGTTCGACGGACGGAATTGTTAAAAATAGGTACACTTATTTATGATGATGATTGGAATTTTTACTTTTGTATGTTAGTGCTTGCATGCTAGTTCCATAAACTGTTGCCAAATTCTTAAATTTGTTTTCTAAATTAACGGAAAAACTTCGAAACAGCGTGTCAATTCCGTCCGTCGCGTTTTTGAACAATCAATTATTTTTCAAAGTTATTGATAACATTACATTTCATTGAACTAAAACTACAGTTTTAAGTGTGATAACCCTTCCATCAAAAAGTGAAAATTTCATTATATACAAAGGTACTATAACATGGTGGCATTTTTGTGACGGACGGAAAACAATTGCGACGACAGATTTTCAGGTAAAATGTGTCACAAAAAGCTCAAAATTTTTAGCCAAACATTTTTTTACTTTTTATTTATATAAAGATGTAATAAAAGGTTATTATAATGGAAAAATATAAATTGTGCACATATAAAAATTTGAAAAAAAATTCCGTCAGTCGCACTTCCGTCATTTGCAAAATAGTGCAAAAAAAACGGATGTTTAAAAAATAAGATAAAAAGGTGTGCTCTGTTATTTTTTTATTTTTAATTATTCTTTACAATGCAGTAATCAAACTTGTTTTGTAACAAAAATATTGATTGATTAACAAACACATCATTCCGCACGAAAGCATGAAAATTGTGCTGGTTCTGTCGTCATTCCGTCCATCGCACGTGTACTAATCGTTTTTTGACAATTCAAGTTATTCAAATACTTTTCTGCAAAATATTTCTCTCACTTTTACAGTAAGAGAACTAACTCCACATGTATACTGATATTGAATCAAGCCCCCTTAATTTTGGGGTTTCAGAAGTTTTGGATCCCACTTTTGTCAATTCCGTCTGTTGCAATCATAAACTGTGTTGCCATAGCAACATCTGAACTGCATCCACTTTATTTTTTCTTTCTAGCACAAGCATTTCCGATAGTGACCCACCCCCGAGCTCCCGAGTGATTCATCACTGCTGAATGTTCACTCTCAGCGCATGGTGGGAAAAAAAAAAAAAAAAACAACCTCCCCAGAGTGATTTTCACTCTTGTTATTTGACCAAGAAAGGTTGTCTGAGCCTCCAGCTATCCTAGGACAAATTTTCATCCCCCAAAATAATGAAAAACCGCCTTTAATTCGGACGGCACTTTTCAACACCGACATCTTGAAGAAAAAGTTCGGGAAATTTGGAGGCCTCATGGCGGCACAATGGGAACCGTCAAAGCTCTTAATCAAAAGGACCTTATAAAATGCACCCAATTTGATTGTAACCCTTAATTGACAGGTGCAATGTCTATACCCATCTCAAACACTTTGCCAATCTCGGGCTAGTGATAATTATTTAGGACGTATTTGTTGAAGTCTCTATAAAAAATCTGTATATGAGTTCTATGGTGTTTTTATGACGGTTTGATTAGTAATTGGAAGTACTGTTATTGTAATCCTGGTCGGGGATATACATGTAGGAGGTGAAGGGATCAGAAAGAAAGGGCTTCTAGAATTTACTAATCAAATAGTGCTTCAAATCATGTGCAGAAATTTATAGATATTTGAACAAAATACTTTGTTTTGTCATATGAATTTAAATCCCATTTGTCAGACTATTATTACCCCTATGAATTTATTGCATAATGCTGGAAATTTGCGTTTCTAGACTCCCTGATGTCACAGGGCCTATGAAATTAAGACTTTCGAAGAGGGTGGTTCTCTCAGATTTTTTTGTTAAATTCAAAGGGTTTATACTGAGACTGCCAGGGATGGAGGTGGGGTCATACTCATTTTTCAGGGGGGGCCTTGGGGAGGGGTCATACTCAATTTTTTAGGTTGGAGAATACTTACGATTTTTTTTTTTCTTTTCTTACACAGATGGGTCATATCATGTTTTGTGTTTGAGGGGTGTTAAGGAGTGAACCTTACCCATTTCTTTTGGGAAAAGATACAATGTTGCCCATATTTTTGCTGGGGGGGTGTTGACGTTTAGGCGAGGCTATCACCTTTGTAGAAATCAACCTCTTTGCTCCTGAGTATTTGCTCTTTAATATTTTTTAATGCTTTACTCAAATTTTGTTTGATTAGTTTCATGGAGTTTTGGGCTCTTTGGTCATATTTCTTTTATTAATTTACATGTAATAGAGGCCCTAAATGAGACATATACATCAACATTGATGCCGCTTTAACATGTAAACATTATCGCAGTTTTTAATACGACACAATTAGGTTCACAGAAAAATTGGACTTTTCGATTGCGTTAAAATTTCACTCTTGGCATTCATTTTCACTCTTGGAAATTTGTCCCCAAGAGTGAAATCACGCTTGGAAAAAATCTCAACAGGAGCTGTATCCAAAGTCTACCAGTTCTACCATTCATTCATTTATTATGGCCTATGTTCAAGTAGGGGAATAGATCCGAACAAAATAAACCAGTCAAATTCCGTCCATCGCAGAAACGGAGGTTTGGATTTGGCCGCCTTGATTGGCCTTATCGTTTATCAACCTGACATATTTTACTGCCGTCAAGTCATATCAAAAATTGAACTCAGGATACTTCAGGACCGTGTAGAAACAATTTTGCTGATTTAATAATGATTCTCTAAGATGAGGCCAGTTTAGCAAAGTTACTTACTTTTGGGCGGTAAGACATGTGGTAACACCCCTAATGATTGTTTAAGTAGTTTTTCAGAAATGGAAATATAAACTAAGAAGGCAATTTTGAGCATTTTCAGAGGAGGACGATATTTTCACTTCACAGACTAAGTCCAAACCGGAATCCAGTGACATAGACAGTGAAAGGTCATACTGTGCGACCCATTTGTAAACATTTACAAAGCCCATGATATACTTCCAGTCGCAGCGAGCGATTTCTGCTCATAGAGCATGCGTAACAGTTGATCTTGGGTCGAACGTCTCGGTCTTGTGCATTCCAATCGCTCGCTTTGACTGGAAGTATGTCATAGGCAGTGTGCCATTCCTTTGAAAATTTTGTATACATGTAGCAGTTTTGACAAGCTGTCCACAAATCGAATGCTTTATATATTTGGCATTGTAAAAAACGTATACAAACCAAAATTTGTGTAGCAGTAACTTTGAAATGAGTAGATTTGCTCGCGAAAACCGGGAGGAATTTGCACACTGGATCATTGGATTGCACACATCTTGCATCGGAGCAGAACTCTATCCGTCAACTGGGCCAGTTGACGGATAGAGATTTAAAAGTATAAAATTCGGCGGCCTGCGTTGCAAAAAAAATTGACGATGGACTTTTGATATGTAAATTAGTTTCTCGCCAGTGTGGACTGCACTTGCAAAGACTTAAGTCCAGATCGGATAACTTTTATCAATGAAGATGCTTAAGCAGGCATTAAACCAGTCAGTTTTGGTCATAATTTCCGCCCATTCTGGTACTTTGCACTTCTAACCGTTAAATGGTTAGATATTTCGAACAAACCAACATCTTCAACATGCAGTTGCCGTTTATTCCGTTGAGGCTGCCGAATTCGTAGGGTCGTGGCCATTGAGCTGGAATATATAACCAAGAGGGAATCGCGTGATTGTGGAAGATGAGAATAGCCAAGCCCGTAACCGATTTCTCTCACACACGGCGCGCCCTGGTTGTTGCTGCGTGTAAGCAATCGGTGTTGTAATTTGTCTCTTTAACTGTTTGAGGCGCAAGCACACGCACCTACAAATCTGGATGCGTCACGCGTTTTTTACAGTGTGCATTCCCAGTATCATTGTCTGATGGCCGATTTTTCTGCAAAATTATGCGAAAAGAAATCGATGGAAGAACCAGACATCTAAACCAGATTCCTGCACATCCTAATGCACAAAAAGTCTCCCGATGATCCCCGTAAATTTTGCCTCTGGCAAAGAATATTTGCGTCCGAGTGATAGCATGTTGGCAATACGTTGTTATCGTTGTTTTCATTGACTGAGTTGTGACGAACGTAAAATACGGGCGTCGTGCTAATAAATATGGTGTTACGCGTCCAAAGAATTTGCAAGATTTATTTCACTTTGAGCAAGATTAAGTTATAATGAGACACATATAAAAATATTATAAATTAGTCTAAATAATATAATATAAAATATACAGGTTTGTGTGCCATAACTAGGTGTGCTGCAAAACAATAGATAAAACAGAAAAGCGGAGACAGAGAGAAGAAACATCTAGAACCTTCGTGATTTCCTTGAAAGGTTTAGAAGGCTCTGGAATTAACTCCAAGTCCCAGGAGGATCTGACTAGCCTATGTGTTTTTCTGACTATAGATGGCGCCCTTACTGCATGTACAGGCAAGGAGAAAGTACTGTATCCATATAAAACAGTGGAGATCTGTGCAGTAAGTTCAGGACTTTGATGTAAGGGCAGATTTAGTTTAGTAACACGACTAATATAGACTGCGCTAGATCCTTCTAGAATGTGGAGAGGATATATAAAGCCTGGTGAGAGAAGATGAGGAGAGTATCACAACATCAATACTCCAAGGAGGAGTTACATACCATCATGCTCCAGTTACAGCGAGTATAGTGACACTAGTGCTTCAGTTGTCAGCGGACAGTAATCGCAGTCCAAAACGATTTAGTTTCTGTAGCTGGACCATTGCATAGTAGGCTCAGCTCCAGCAGTTTCGCCGATGGTGTAGCCGTGTTCGGTTGGGTTTCCGATTTCGTGGACTCTGAGTTATCCAAGGTATAAACAAGTACAGCACTTTTGGACTTATATTTAGTCGACCACCGGGCTTCGGGAGTCCATTAGAGTGGTTTTCTTCAGTCAGGACCAAGTCGTCCGTGGACACGATCTACTATTGGAAATTGAAGTATTGCGCTGATATGCGACAGGGGGACTCTGTGCAAGTTCGGCATCTTAAATGTAATCTCGCTGCAGCCGCGCCCCCCTCGCGGCACAAACCAGGTAGTAAGTTTAGAGTCATTTGTTAACAACTTTTATTATAGATAAATTTTGATTTGCATACCTAATCGATGTTTGAATGAGATGATTAAACACACAATTAAATAGATACTTTGTTCTAAAATTGTAATCAAGTTCACATGTATTGTCTAGTTATCAGGAGTTTGAATCGTTAGTCTGAGGTGGTGGTTTTGGCATTGGTCAAGGTGACGTAACAATGGAAAGAATTTAGTATTCATGCAAACCATATGGAATTCGGCAGCTTCAACGAGAAGAAACTGCATGTTGCCGTTTGTGGTGGCAGAATACTGAAATTTATACCTAAATATGCATTAAGGACTTTCCAAAACGGAAGATAAGTCTACCAAATTATGGTGGTGACAAAAACTATGTTAATGAAGTGCGTATGCTCATTTATAATACTTTTGGGCACCTGGTTTTGGTTACGCCGTTTGTGGAGAATCCGCCTGTCTATCTTTATAAGGTCATTGGGTCGTGGCACAATACTAATTCTTTCCGAACAGTGGCATTTAACGTTAGAGTATTTCGAACAGAACCACCTCCTTCAACATTCAGTTGCAGTTTATTCCGTTGAGCTGCCGATTCGTAGGGTCGTTGGCACAATTCTAAATTCTTTCCTGGTACAGTGGCATTTACGGTTATATTTCGAACAACCACATCCTTCAACATGCAGTTTGCCATTTTATTCCGTTGAGGCTGCCGATTCGTAGGGTCGTGGCACAAATACTAAACGTCTAACGTGCTAAATTCTTCTCTTTCCCTTTTCCGTAGTCTGGATCTTATTTTTATGCTGGTCCAATAGGCTTTTTTTCTCGTAACTAAGGTCCCAGTCCAAGTTAAGTCATGCCATAAATGTGTATGTAAAGACCTCTATCGTACTTACTATTATCGCACTGGCATTACTGCCCAGTTAAGAGGCTAGACTATGAGCACTGATTCAGCGGATGTGTTCCGTGTAATTGTAAACATATTACCATGTTTCTTTTGGCTAGTGAGAATAATTTATCCTCCTCTGTTTACCAACTTTTGGTTTTCGTCCCATTTCGGCTAATCGGTGTGGAGTGTGGGGTGGTGCAATTAGGCTGAGTACATCACCATTGCTGTCATGCGTGTTGGCAGTACCCCACGTGTGGTTTTCGTGTATACAAGAATTGAACATGTGAACTTTAAGAAACGTCATCGAAACTGTGAAAAATTGAAGAAATATCAGTAATATCTCGTAAAAATCTCACAAAATACGTCATTGAAATGTGCACCTTAAGCTTTGGTCACTGTATTTAAAATACTAACCAACTAAAAATTTATTGATATTTTGTTATCCTGGAAAATTTGATCATAAAATATATAATTTTACAGAATATAATTATTTCTATAATTTTCTCAGGTAAAATTTTACAAATAACAAATTGTTTTAAAAAAAAAAAATGCAAATGTAAATGCCTAATAAATTGGGTCAAAATCGGGGTCAAACACGATGGTCTTGCGCCAATGCATAGCAATATGCTGTATGGGTTTCATCAACAAATGTAACTTCTGACAACCCGATTTAATTATTCTTCTTATTCTCTTCAGCCGGGTCACCTTTTGTACAAAAAGGTAAATCTTGTTTGATTTAAGTATACTAATTTGAATCACAGTTAGGTTGGCACGATTTTGACCATGGCAATGACCTGCCCACCAGTCGGAAAACGAGTCAAGCTGGCAATAATTCGTTAATGTGCGTACTCTACCCAAATCCTCGTAATGTCTGAGCTTAGTACAAAGTACAACGGAGTCATACTGAAAATTTCGGGCATGTCAGACATGCCATTATCAATCTTTTGCATTTCCATTTACGAATCCCCTCATTTCTAGTATGGACGACATTCACATAAGTCAAATCGTGTAGCAGGAATCCCGACAAGAATATTGGAAATACAGACTTAATATTTATTTTCATCGAGAAAAAAAAAAAAAACCAGACAAAAAAAAAAATTTTGCAGAGATAATAACATTAGCACGTAGGTGGCATGAATACTGCGGCCATTAAGGGTTATTTTTCTTAGTGTAAATGTAATTGACTTCCGACGTCAGGCACTGCGTCGACCAGTCCATGAGTCTATCCATTGGCTTGATTTCTACGGCTTTTCAATGCTTATTGGCCTTTACGTCTTGCCGACGACCAATGTCAAAAAACTACGTAAAGGTTCCCTGTACTAGGTGAGCTGCTTAGGTTTTTGACAATTGTTTGACATGGTGAATGGTCATTTAACGTTTGTGTTTAGGTAGAAGCGTAAAAAACATATTAGATTATCGTAGCCGCTCTACCTCGCTCCTCACTTTTTGGGATAAGGTTCTACTTTTTTTTTTATTTTCAATTTTCTTGAAATCTGACTCAGAGATTTTTGGAAATAATAATTTTTTGTATTTATTGAAAAATCACTAGAACTAAAGATAGTCCCTAAAATGCCCATTCCAAAGTTTGAGGTGTGTCGGCATTTTTCGTTTGGCAGGCCAGTCAACATTTATTGTAGTATACAGTGGCCATAGGCATACTGTTTATAACTAAATTTCCGGATCCGGAAATTTATAACTAGTGGCGAAATTTTCTATAATGAAGGACTTCGATTTGAGCTTAGGCTACTTTCACACAGTGTTTACTATATGGACAAGCATTATTCTATGCCAAAAACACGATTTTTTTGAAAATTGAGGGCGCCCTCCTCGGGAAATCTCCTGAGTCAGGCCTTTAAAGTAATATGTTTTCAATCTGAAATTATGATTTATAGGCCTAAGTTTGCTATTAATCAACCAGTTTCTATTTCTACAAGTACGCACAGGAATTGGTCTGTATTCCTAACTGATATGTAAAATAGACGTGACAGTATTACCTCCGTAATTGATCGGGATATTTTATTTTGTACGCGTGCATGTGATTTGCCTGAGGCGGGAGGGTGAGTTGGCCGACTGGTGACCATCGTACCTACCCACCAAAATTTCCGTTAAACTAGGTGGTCCTATTGGTCGAGTTGGCCTTGTCAAGTTTGGGTAGGTACGCATACCTGATTTATTATGGCCAGCTTGACCCTAACCCATACGCCCCACCAGTGCAGTGTGGCAAAGTCACATATTAGCCCGAGGTTGCTCTGGATTTTCCGCTACGATAGCCCACTACTTTCTCCTACAAACCTAGAGGCAGGTATAGTACAAAAAAACTGGATCCACAGTCCACCATTTGTGCCACAAAGTCAAGAATTTTGTAGACTTTACGGTCCTCTATCACACGAAATCCGGCCATATAGGTATTCAACCTTGGAATTTATTATCTGTGGCGGCGCTATTCGCTATAGACGTCACATAGGCAACTTCGGATGTTTTGCGGCCATTCAATTTTTTTATCCCGTATCTTATATCATATTATCAATTCTATACCCCCGTTTTTCATAACCTTTCCCGGTGCATTCAACAAAATCTGACACCCAACCGGTGAAAGTTTAGATTTAATTTTACCGTATATGCCAATTGTGCAGTTTCGATGGTAGAAACAGTGAAATCTGGTGGCGACAGTTTACAGCTCCAATGTGCACTTTTCAGTTCAGTCGCCAGTCCGCACATTTCGCGAAAAGGAACGGGGGAAATCCCTGGGTTGCATTTGCACCTAATGTTAAGCTTACGCTAAAGTGGAATTAAGGAAATGTCCTGTCTAATTTTTGTAGGCCTGTTAGCTGGGGGGGGTCTGGAGTTTAAATAGCAGGGGTCTCAATTACCAAGAGGGTGTTATAATATTAATATTTCCAAATATTTTTCCTTAATTTTTTTTAGTACTTCAATTTTGTTCAGTTTTTACAGTCTCATTTCAGAGTACGTAAACAGATTCTTACTTTTCGTTTTTTCTGCATTTCTTCCTGTTTTGATGATTATTGGCGATGGTCATGATGAGGATTGATATGATGGCGGTCAGGGTTCGCGCGAGGTTGCGTTTCTGCGCATAAATGCGATTTGTTTTTATTTAGCCCAGAAAAGTAGCGTTTGAGTAAATCTAAGGGGGTTTCTTGCTTTCAGAAAAAAGCGCGCCGACCCCGAATTTTCAAGGATACAAGTTCTTGCAAGTGACAAGTCTGTTCGTGTATCACTTTTAAAATAAATAAAGTGCATTAGGGTAAATAAACAAAGCAAGTCTCTAATTTTAATCCCGCTGTTGTTCGGTGCAAGCGTAAGATAGATCATAGAGGGTGTGAACCAAAAGCCGGCAAGTGCAGTGGGACCTTGTTTCACAGACTGAGTGTTTATTTCTTGTCAGAGTAATGAACTACTACTTGCTAAACACAAAAGCTGGTGAGGGGTGTAAGCAAAATATATATAAATACTGGTCAATTAATGTTGAACTGTTTTAACAACCATTTGAACTCTGCCGAGTAAGCTCATCGAGTATAGTCTGTTGTTTTATTTGATGGACGTGCTTTGACCGCCGCGTTGAACCGACGGCAATGAAATAACCGAGTCTAAGCAAGTTTACCTTAACAAACGTCATATTCTCCTTCGTATTTTTATAGTAATGATTATAGTAGTTCGCCAGTCAATCCGAACGGAATCTGTTACTTTTCCATTGTAGGCTAAACTTACAAATGTTAAGACTTTGAGGTTTTTGTTTTTCAAACAGTGCACTTGGAACTCACGGCGGCTTAGACAACTGCATTTCAAAATGTCAATGCACTCACCTTGTACACTGTAACGGGTGTTTGCGCGTGGCAAGCGAAAACAAAAATGGCTTAGGGTTTCCGAGAAAATGCATCGCTGTGAAACCGTTGTGGTGTGTCCCTATTATCCAATCGGAGATTATATCACGGTGGGCGTGTACCGATTATCCAATCAAAAAGCGAGTTTACACAACCTCAAACGTGCCGCCAGCTGGCCAATTTTGTTGCTGTAAGGGTGTGTCTCTATTAGGCCAATCACATCGCTGGACTTTAACTTGCACGCATAGCTAAAATAGACTGATGCACTTAATACGATGTATTTTTATTTTTTTTTCCGGCAGCCAGGCATTGAATGAATAAATAAAAACATTTTTTTTTTATTTGTTGGTGTATTTATGTAAAGGAACCTTTCATTCAGGTCTTGCCTTTTATCTTTTGATAGTGCTATATTATGAATAGTCAATGAATATAATTGTGAAAATTATAGACTGAAGGTAAACTGGGGAGCAATGATACATTTGGGCAGGCCTTGTCTTGTAAAAAGGCCGACATTTCTAAAAAAAACACTTCTGAAGATGAGTCAGGTGGTGTTCTGTAGGTGTGCATTTTTGTATCAAATTGTGTATTATTTTACGCAGATTTAGGTGTGCTGAAATCGCACACCTCAAGACCATTTTAGGTGGGTGAGGTGGTGTGCTATTGCACTCCCACACCTCAAAAGACACGGCCTGTTTGGGGAAATCCTCATCTACTCTGCCATCCCTATTTTATTTTTTATTGGAAACACTTTTTTAACAGTGGCACACACTTATATTCCCCCACCACACCCCATCTGCTGCTGGTTTGGTCACGATTAGGTAGCAATTTATTTCCCTGTTACAAAAACAGTATCTTATTCCCATATCTTATTACAAAAATATAGCCATCAAAAATTAATGTGCATCTGGGGAATTTCAAACTGGCAACCTCATTATGACCCAGCACTGTCTGACTGTCCAGGCAGATGAAGGCGGCAACCATAGAGTTACTTAAAGCAATATTGGCAACATTTTTTGAGAGCGGCCCCCAATTTTCAAAATTTGATAATTTTTGGCACAGTTACGTTTGGTAATTGTCTAGGAAACTATACTGCGAACAAGAATTGTAAAAAAAACGCGATTTTATCACAAAATAAGCGATTTTGTAATTAGAATTGGGATCCAGATTGGACTTGACGGCAGAGCATGGAAATGCTAACGTTTATGTCCGTCCATCCATGATGAAATAGTGCCACCTCGAGAAAATAACCTCTAACTTGACTGCCCTGCCCGAACTATTAAAACAACTAAATGGATGAGCGTAGACACGTCATGGCGAATTTCCTCCTCCCCGCGTCTATTTTCACATTGGAATTGCCGTTTCCAGCAGTCCGTTGAATATTATCGGGGATCCCCGATAATAATTATTCTAGTACAAAATTTACAAAGTCCTTCGTTGGTGAACACGGAGTGACATTTTCAAGCTTAATACCCATTCACAGGTCTAGTTTACTAGCAAGTTACCAATGCCACCGTGTAAAAAATCTCCAATTTTTGAAAATATGGGGGCGCCCTCAAAAAAATGTGCTAATATTGCTTTTAAATAAATATTTAGCTCTATGGTGGCAACATGGTAGGTGGAACCTTCTTCATTGTATTGCTGAATTTGAACCGGCAACCAAAGGGCAATTTGGTGAGGCCTTTGACTCAGTGCGTCCTCACTGTGTGAAATCACCATTTGGTAATCCACTAAAATATCTTTTTTGTTGGGTCATTCAGTGACATATATATCTTAATTCTCAGATTCGTTTCATGTTGAAACATACTCTTTCACTTAAGTTGCTTTAAAATCATCTATTTGAAAGATTTTAAAAATTATATTTCCAATATATGACAACTCTGATGTCTTCGCATCCCTACTAGTACTAGCTCGATTTTAAAAATCCAAAACGTGCACAGCTCATGCTTACATCGTGAAATGTTGACCCTAAGGCACGAGTGATCGAAGAGAATTGGAAAGCTAACACAGTGCGTCTCCCACTTCCATGACTTCCGGGTGTATTTTCGTAATTTATTGGTAATCAGCGAAAATAAGCGGCTCGTTCCTATTCTAAGAAAATAAACCGGGGACAATCCAGGGGCGACTCAACTGATCTAGTGTGGCGACTGCTATGTTTACTTGGATTTAACGGATTTAAGAAAATACCGTTTTCAAAATCATCAGATTTTTAGTCCATGAATGCAAAATCAGTCAAGGAACAACTTGCAGTATACTCTAAAAAATTACTTAGGCTACATCACAGGTAAATATTTCATAAGTGCTGATTTATACTGATTCTTGATTTGCTTATTCGCATCGGATCGGTCTTCGCACCCATCCCGGTGTTCAAAATAAGAAATGCACGTAAGCGTTGTAGAGGTAGTACGGACGACGTGCAACGCTACGTGAACGAGCTCAGTCACAGATATATAGAATAGAACAGGAGATCCCGTACCCGTTTCTGCCTATACCGGCCTTTACAAAATCTTTGTCACCACAAATACGCGCTATTGTGGGTAATTCGTGTTTTTACCGAGAACACGCGAAAAAAACAACGCAGTCCTTGCTTATTACCGTGAAGTCGTCGTAGGCGACGCAACCGCAGTGGTTGCGTAAACTAAAGATTTTGCATGGTAAAAAGATTGAAAAGGTGCTCGCGGTGTTAAATCCCGCCTTCCGATCACATTTTGTAATGGTTAGAGTGAGAGTGAGTCGGGGTTGTGGGCCAGTAATAATTTCTCCTTCATTGAATTTTTAAAATCCTTTTTTGTTATAAATATCATTATTAGGCCAAGGAAAAAAGTAACGAGTTTCTCGTATCCGTAGCTTTTCAAAAAAAGGAGGAGGCAGGGCATTAACTATTTACTATTTTTCAATTTTTGCTATTTTTTTTTTTCCAAATGGCCCCATGTTAAATATGGCTGGCCAAGGTATATTTAATCACCGATATTGTGTTATTTTGAGGATGACTGATGCGATGTATTACAAAACAAATGATTTGTCATCATTTTGTAGTCCATTTCACTTTTCAGTTTCAGAAATTCAGAAACATGGGAAAATGTACATTTGTTTGGCTTGAATAGCTATTGAAGCTTAAGTGATCACACACGGCCTGATTCTGGCGTGACCATGGCTTTACACCTTCATCTTCCGACCGATATACTAACACACACAAATTATAAAACCATATTGCGTGTGTTTCGCCTAAAATAGTCAATTGAAAGCCGAGATTTAAAGCACACAAAAATATGGCAGCAGAAAACCAGCTGTTCTCATCGTTGTAAGACTGCCCCAGGTAGTCTTATGTTGGGTGGGCTTGAAACTATCAAGCTGCCTTGCGCGAAAAGGAAGTGCTGAGTACCCAAATGCATAAAACTAGCGGCGATTTCATCCGTTTGTATTTGCGTAACACGCTTCTACCGTGTTTATGAATACTAAGCTGAAGCAACCAACGTTTTTAGTGACTGGGGAAAAAAATACTACAAACAGCAACCCGGGCTAAGGTTTTTTTATTAGAATCAGATACACTGTCAGGCAATATTTTCTTACTCGGGGCGTACATAATTTGTATGACGATCGTTATAGTAGCAAAGAGTCTAGGCGGCGAGCTATATGATCTCTGTGATAAATGTAGAATACGGCGAACAGCTGTTGCATTGCAAAGGTAGACAAAAGGGTAGGGGGGGAGGTTGGACATAATTCTTCCGACAACATCCACGTGCCACAATTTTGGATATGTACGAGGGGAGGGTTGGTTTCATTTTTCCTAATGAGGTTGGCGGTATGTGTGGGAGGGACTTTTTTGTGTTTCTAGGCTTATTTATTTCATATTGTGGTTCCCAGGGAGTGATTGGGGGTGCACGTGGGGCGTTCCTAGGGGAGACCCTTGAAGAGATGGAGCTGGGAAGAAGGCGGCTCAATCCCTGGTATCAGGGGGGTGCTCGATAAAGCGTCTTGGGAAGGAGGGGAACGTGCAACCCGCCGCCTGGGCTTATAAACGTTGAGATCGTCAATGTGGAGAGGGTGGTAGGGAAGGGGGCTGGAGGCGAGATGCATACAGGATAAAGTTTTCCGCTCCCGCGTTAGTGTGCGGACTTGGATTGGGTGGTTTTTGGTGTTATTTGTAATGCGCTTTTAGTCCTTAGCGCTATACAAGGTGAGAACACGGGATTACTTCCCTCTTTTAATTTCTCCCATTTTTCTTCTCAAAAAGACACACTTTGATCCCTACACACATAATAAATGACTTAATCGGGTCCCGTGCTTGATAATAGTAGCAAAAATGTGCAGTAATTTGGCCCAGTGGTGTGTTTGTAATGTGTTCGACTTCGAACCACATTTGAAGACGTTTTTGTTCACGCGTTCAAAAGGACACATTTCCAGGCCTTAATTTCAATGGGGTCATAGATAAATTGAAATTCTTCTGATAACAAAATCGGAAAACAAAATCTCTCAAGTTTGATAGAGGTAAGTGTGTGGTGGGTGGGGGGGGGGGTGGTTTCAGATCGGGTCCGCCCTTAAATGAAACATAATTCTAAAAGTAGGCAGTTCAGTTACGCGTATTACGTAATTGGTGACCGATCGACTGCACTGGGGCCACTGATCGTCTGTGTGTGTGGTGTGGTAGAGAGCAAACACATTCTACAGAAACCTCAATTCAAAATAATGCTAATCCCAATGTCATTCCCGCTCAATATGTTGTCGGCAGCATCTGTCCCTCTAACATTCTAAAACGGAATGGAAAAATATGATTAGGTTGTTAGCTATCGCATGAGATACCTTGATAAGTCATCTCACAAAATGAGCTAGTTTTCGAGCACCTTTCAACCTCCCACCCCCCTTGAGACGCATGGTAACTAGACCACGCCGCATGTCACCACTTTTGATGGAGTTAGGCATTTAATGTTACTAACCGTGTGATCTGGACGAAAGGTGTAAATCGGGAGTCATTGCGACGGGTTACAGGCCTTCAGAGTGTGGGGTTTTTGAAAGATTCTGAATGACAAGCTACCGCTGGGCCGTTTTTTTGATTGGTGAATTCAGATGCGTGGTTCCTGAGATATGGATTTTTGGAAAAATCATATTTTTTCTCCACACAACGAAAGATTTCATGAAAATCAACAAGATGTTATAGAATTATCATATTGATCAAAGAACTTTTTGTATTTTTTTACAAAGCAATGTGATAGCTAACAGCTCTCCGAAATGTGAGACTAATATGGCAATGCATGAAAGTGCCACAAAAACCCGCTTGCATGCCAACGTTGAAATGGCACCCTATAATGCAATTGTTGCTCACCTTGCTGTGCTGTGCTTTTTTGACATTGTGTGTAAGTATCCCAAAATAGTTCTGTATCTCAGTGAAATATGAAGTACGTAATACTTTCATAGCGAGGTATGGTCTTCGATGTAGAATTAAGCATTCAAAACAAATGTATTTCCATTATAAATCCGCGCGAAATTTCACACTATTTTGATTAGACCTGCCTCTTATAGCAGGTCCCGGCAATTTGGCTTCTTGAAGAATTATTAATGACATTAGGCAACTCTTTATTTACAATACACCATGGGAATGTCAGGATTTCAATTCTTTCGGACGGCTAAAAATCCTTGGGCTTACCTTAAAAAATCCTATACATTCCCCTTGAAAGTTCATTGTTCCTCCTTGCTTCTTGATGAAAAAAATCATATTCGCACTCCTCGCTTAACAATTTTCTTCGCATTCCCCTCAATTCCTTTCCTCCATTTCCCCTGGTGTAATTAATGACCCCGCCCCCCGCCCTTAGTTATTTTAAAACATTTTTCACGAGGGGGGGGTACACTCCAATATAAAATTCTTAGGGTTTAATGAAGGCTAGCGATCTCAGACCCAAAGGCATTTGGTGACATGTACAATATAGAGGTCTTTGGTGAGAGACAGCCAAATTGCCCCTTTTTTTTTTTTTTTTTTACAATTTATAATTTTCTAAATTATCAAAAATGTCATTTTTCAAAAACTAGGGTTATTTGGTGAAGATTTTCAAATTCTCTCCCCCCCCCAAAAAATACAGTCTTTGGGGGGGGGTGCGAGTGGTAAACTCTTTAAAGCATATGGCGTCTTTGTTTTTACAATGAGGCTGAAAACGGGGGTCTTACAGCCTTATATACATGTTTGCTTTGCTTCATTTTGACAAAATAAGTAAATATGATCATGAACTATATTTTCAAATCCATTGTGTACAATTTCTGTTTGTACAGGTTTCAAAACACAATGAAACTACAAGCTATGATAGCTTGTAAACTTACCACAAAATGCAAAATTTCATCATGAAAAATCTCAAATTATTCCCACTTTTTGCCACAATATGCAATTAGGCCTATGGCCACATTTGATACAAACTCCTCTCTTCATATTTGTGTTTGTAAGGCTTGAAAGGGGAACCATGAAAATTTCAGACGATAGCTGAGCTTGTAACTTCTCACAAAAGGCAGAAACTAACAAAACTCTTAATTTTGCACATTTTTGGTTAAAATATGTCCATTAGGCCAAATTTAAGGGAGCATTATTGGGCTCATTTGGTTCATAATTATCTGTTTGTTTATGCTTATAGAAAAAATCCTGAAATTTTCAATGTTGTATTGTGATTTAAAAAAATACAAATTTTTGCTAATTTTTGTCAAAATATGCTAATTAGGGTAAGTAAGACTATCGAATAGTTGCAAATTCTGTGAGTGTATTAATAGAAAAGTTGCAGAATGATAATGTGTAAATTTGCTCTTAAAAGTACATCTATATTAAGAAAAGTTGTTTTCCTTTTCATTAAAAACACAAAATTTAAGCATTTAATCCTCAAAATGAATTAAAATTAGTGGTAATGCAGTCCGAATGCTGCAATTAGTAATCGTTGTAGTGTACATAATATGGCAGGAACATACCCTCGAAAAAATTAAGATTATGCAAAGGTACTTTTTTACCCTGCATACAATCTGGATTATACGAGTCTTCCGTGGAGAATCAATATGCGTTTAGCTCCGCTAGCTGGCGCTATAACCAGAATTTTACAGTGTCCTTCTCAAAAATACTGAAATACTTAGAGGTCGTGACTCGCCCTGAACTTGCCTCCTTTTAAAGAACATGTCACATACCTCCTTGGGCAAAAACAAAACAGTTGTCCAAAATTGACAACGTTAGTAAGATGCAAGAAATGCCGCCTGGAAAACACGAGACATGGACTTACAAAGCTATTGTCTGGATTTATCACAGACATAAACTCTTAACTTGAGGATTAAACGGAGAAACAATACAACAGTAATTTTTTGACAAAAAAAGACTACTTGGTAAAAGTAGTTTGAGGGAGAATCAATGGGAGGGACCCCATATGCCCCCAAATCTCCTAACTGGGTGGGATATTGATTCTCCCTCCGGAAGAACTCGTATAATCAAGATTATACTGCAGGTAAGTAACCTTTGCATAATCTTTAATTATACTTCGTCTTCCTCCACTAATCAATATGCTACTTTGAAGCTAACGACAAACAAGCCCTGGCCCCATTTGAATTGATGAATGGCTATGATAAATTGCTGAATGTGGAGTCCTGAGGACCAGCCAGCTGTTGCATACATCTCTCATTGCAGCACTCGGTTTTTTGGAAGCAGATGTTTGCTGAGCCCCCGTTTTGGAATGTGCGCTGAACTTGTCTGTCTCAACTCCTGCCATTTTAGGCCTGAAAGAAGCCACTCTACTTACCGTGTGATGACACTGGAGGATGGACCTTCTTGGAAACGTTTGACATGACTTATGAACTATGTGTGTTGGCTCAGACCCTCTACGAACGCTGTTTTGTTTTGCCAAATACTCAGCACAACTCGGCTTTACCGTGAAAGAAAACATAATCTAGTAATCTTTGAAAGCTTGTATCTCAATGCATTTCAAAGGGAAGTTTGGTCTACTCTGTTTTAAGAGCTGTGACGGTTGTAAAACGTAAGCACACTCTGAGAAATGGCTAAATTATTAAATCAAATTACACTAATGACTGACTCTATCTACCTGCTGTCACTAGAGCTAAGATCAATGCTACTTTAATAGTTAACATCTTCATAGAAAGACTTTGCCATGGTGGCATATCACATAGAAAAATCAACACTGTTCAACTTCCCAGTTAAGAGTATATTTTGGCCTGGGAGGATTTCTGTTAAAGAACCCTTTCAATTTAAACGAATAATCTCTGTGCTCGTCAGCCAATGGTCTTGCCATCAGATGGTTATGATAAAGAGAAATTTGCGGACCGATAACACCCATGATCTATAATGCTACACCCTTGGCCTCAATTTTCCACCCTAGACAATTCCAAAACCAAATTTACGTTGCTGTAAATTGGATCAACCCCGTTGTTACTACACAGCTACTACAACCCGCCAGCGCCAGCCCCTGGCTCTCCATGCGACTGGTATTGTTTGTGTGTAGTCCTACAACTGGCCAACATAAATGTGGCGACGTTTCTGAAAAGCCCTCTGATACATATCTACCGGAGAGCTTCCAGGCCGCTAGACGAAGCGACTGGATTAGTGGATGAGACCGACCCGAGTGTTGCTGTGTGAGAACCCATTCTCTCTGAGTGAGCAAATCGGTGGTGCTATCGCTAATTGAACTAACATTGGATACCAACTCTGTGTTGGCCAAGTTGTCGCAATAACTATACTATCTGTCGCTTTCTCTGCTCGTATTTTCCTCAACACCTGAGGCAAGACACAAAAGGTGGAAAGCCGCACCCTCGTTCGTTCGTCCACCTCTAGAATGATTCACTACAACTGCCAACTGCCCTCCGGTTCTGGTTTCTCACCGCACAGGCAAAAATATCTCTGGCACTGGTGATTGATCCTTGATGCAAAGAGATCTATTGGATGGGATAATTCATTTCTTTGGCACACTTCCCTGAATAATTCCCGATTTAGGGTCCATTCTATCCGATCGTTGAACACCCTCGACTGAAAGTTCTCCTCTATTTCGTTTTGTCACTCCTGGAACATGAATAAGCTGTCAATGTTATGAATGATCCAACAACACTTCCACATCTGAATTGTCTAGATCTGAAATGCTGTATGGTTCCCCTTTGCTTTGATGTAAGGCTAGAGCAGTTGTGTTGGTTTGTTGTTGTCTAGTCTAGCCTCAGCATTCATGTGGCAATGGTGTCTGTCTCTGGCAAACGTTTTCAGAGCCAAAACAGATCCCAGATTCCAATAATTGATGTGATACATGTGTTCTTCTTTGGTCCATCTGCCCCCCGTTTCTCATGATCTTGACATGTGCCCCCCATCCCTGTCACTACGCGTCGGACGTTATTGCAACTGGTCTGGGGGAGGGAGTACCATTGGCTTCCCATTCCACTGCAGAAGACATGTTCTCCACCACTGTACGGTATCCTGATCGGCTGTTCTCTGATAATGGAATTGTCAGTTGATATGTCTGTGGTGTCCATGTGAACCGACTTTATCAGATCGCTCCTGTAAACGTCTGAAAAACACTGGTGCTGGAACTATGTCTCTGCCGTTGCTGTCCATTTTCCCCACTATCTCGCTAAATTCCTTTGTCTTTCCTTTGTCTTTCTCAACTCTTTCTGTAACAACACTTTTGGTCAAGACTGTAATAACCTAGTGCTTTTTCCTCTGGTAAGGCCAGGGCATTGTCTGGGTATTCAAAATGTGTGCCTAGAGAACTTGTACTCTGGTTGGAGAATCGAAGCAGGATTTCTCCAATTTATCATAATCCCTAGCTGTGGAAAAGAGCCAGATAATACCTCGGTTTGAATTTTGCACTCCTGTTCTGTGCACCCTGCAAAGATGATGAGGTCGTCCAAAAAATTACCGACAAAACTCTCATTGATCCTGGCGTAAGATGTGATACAATGTGGTTTCATTGTTTTGGTAAACACCCTTGGTGCTGTTGTCAGGCCGAATGTGGATTACTTGAAACTCTAACGTGTCGGCATCCCATTCGAATCTTATGATTTCTTCCTGTCTTCTTTGTGAATGGGATTAAAAGTAGGCATCCTTCAAATCTATTGTTACCATGAAATTTATCTAAAGGTTGGGCCATATTTTTTGGCATGTTGAATTGAGTCCACTTGAAATGGGTTGTCTGGATGTAACTGATTCAATGTCTTTAAATTGAATACTGGGCGTAATCGCCCGATGCCTTGGGAACTATAAAATAGTTGAAAGGAACTCCACTGGAGTGTGAAACACTTTCTTTACTGCGTTAGGCTCCTTTTTGAATCATTTGTTGAATCTCTGTTGAACAAATGTTGTTTGCTCTAACTGACGATTTTTGTTTTCTTGGTGGTTTTATTTGATGGGCATTCTGAAAACTTCGATTCTTCTGTAACCAGTTATCGTTTATAGGATCCATGGATCCGAAGTCAATTCCTCAAGCTGGAAGGAAATCCTTTATGCGACCGGCAAGGCGTTATTCGGATAATGGTTACAGGATCGAGAGCCCTTTGCTTGAGATGTCATTGTCTTTCCTTTCTCTAGTTTTTTGGCTCAGGTCTGATAGACTTTTTTTCTCCCTTTTGGTCAAATTTTGAAAGTGGTCTGATCTTGGAGAAAGCTCGAAGAAGATCGGTTCTTGCTGAAAGTCATAACCTCTATCCCCAGAGTATTGTGAGTACTGACCATACCCATCAGAATTGTGTCGCCTTGTTTGTTTTTGTTGTACTTATGGCGAAATTCCCTTGACCTTTGTTCTTTGTTGGTCTTATTCTTCTGCTTGGAATAGGGTTTCCATAACTATAATCCTTGTGTGAGTGTTTGACGCACTTGCTACTGTCTGAGTCACCTTTTGTAGTCTTTCTCGCTCTTCTTCCACGTTGCTCAGTCCATTTTATCTGCCGCATACAGACATGTCATTGAAGAGTTGAATTTCTGAGTGAAACCTTCTTTTATGAAAGGTTCTGCATGACCTGCCGGTTAGAGGGAAAGACGTTGTATTCCCAGAACCTATACAACTGCCTGTCGCTTACGAGTCATGATTGATTTCTTTCACCTTTGAGTTGGCTCTCTTCTATGGCTTTCACTAAGGGAATTGGCCTTCAGCAGATCCTCTGGATCGCCAATAAAGAAGTGTCGTCTTTTCCAGGCCGCCACCTGACCTTCTCATGGTAGTCCCTAACAGATTCAGGTAGGTCCGTGCGCTTTGCAGTAGTCTGCCACTGAATGATCCGTTTAAGAACCCCTATACAGCCTCTTTTTTCTGTTGATCCAGGAACATTTGTCTTTGTTGACGTCCACCAATCTAACACAGATTGCTCAAATAATGCTCCTTTGGCACAGCATTTTGGTCATCCACGTTTACGTGCGATCTTTTGGGATGGTCACTATCCTTAATGTTTAGATAAGGTAACTCTTGCCTTTCCGCTCATATCTCTGTCTGTAGGCAATTGCTCGATCATAATCTCACGGTCTCCTGAACGGAGGCGTGATCTATGAAAATCTTCTGGGTAATCAACGCTAACACCCCTCACGCAGGGTGCAACCCTAGGCTGTGATGTTGTGGAGAGTTACCACTCCCCTCTACTTAATCTAGGTGAATGAACCTCGCTCGTAATCTAAGGCGAGGGTCAGAGAGTCACGTGATGAAATTGGCTGGTTTTGATCAATAGTACCATCCTCATGTGAATCGCCCTGCCGAAATTTTGTCTACTCTGTCTTCGCATGTTTGGTGGACCAATTTGGCAATCTCGCTAATACCCTACGCCAACCTGACATATAGCCGGCGGTTGAGAGTCCTTAGAAGGACTGTTTACAGAAACTTTACCGTTTTCCTCAGTTGACATGGTGAATCACTTCACTGAAAAGGAAGCTTTACATACAAAAAATCTGAAATTCGACACTGTAATTAATTTTTTGGTCTCTACCGCCCCTCGCAGAAGCTAAAGAGGAGGCAGAGTTCAGGGATGTCCGACCTGTGATCTTATTTTCTCCTAGTATTTCTCGTTTTTTGAGAAACATTTCTTTAAAATTGCTGTTAAGGCGCCCGCTAGGCGGAGGCTCAACGCATATTTATTAGAGTGGAGGCAGACAAGTATAATCATTGTAGTACCTTTTATCGTTAATATTCTGTACATATTTTTTTGGTGTTGAAAGATGACAGTACATGTACCACGGTGCCATGGCAAAATAAAGAAATACAAGACTTGACCTTTGACACTTGGCTCAAATGACTGTATTTACAGTATGCAAAAAAAGGATCCTTTTTTGCAAGCGGAGTGTCCGATTTCAAAATTCGAAGTGTTCCGAATGCTGAAGTAGTTCTCCCCTCTTGTCACTTACAATACATTTTTAAATCCACGGATTGCAGACACTTATTTTCACCTGAACTACCTACTAAAAGATTATGTTGTATCTTATAATAGGGGCCGCACTTTGGCCACTGTAGATCTTTGGGATTTATTCCCATTAACAATCGCCTAGCAAGCAACACTGATAGTAAAGGAGCACTGCATTGATAATAATTAAAGGTGGTATACAATGCCTTAAAATTTAGGGTAATACGTGTATTACAATTACGGAGCCGACTGTCGTTTTTAATTTTGTGAATGGAATGTCTATTTTCACGCAGAACAGGCACTTAGTTATTACTAGATGCTATGCACTCTCAGTTACTACATATAAATTTGAAAATAATTGGCTGCCCATATAGCCCCCCCCCATGGCTTTTAACCATGGCAGTTATCTACTTCTCCGTAAAACGGAAAATTTACGGGTATTGCCGAAATTCCAATCATTTTTTTTGTTGACAGAATCGTTTTGTCCTGATTTGGTGAAGTGTCACGGGCTGTTAAAAAGCTTTTATGTAATTTGAAATAATATAGTACATAAACGTACATTCAGCGAAGTTCGCCTAACTTCAATAAATGTGTTTATCATATGAGGGCCTTATTTGAAAAGTTACTCAATTCCTTAGACGGTAGACCGACAGTGTAAAAATTACCCTGAAATTTACCGTCACATAGTATAAAAAGGCTATAGAATATACCGCATTTTACGGGTATTTGGAAATACAGCAAAGTGTATTTTTATGTTAATTTTTTCAGGCCTATTATGGCTGAATTTAAAACTGTCGCTCTTATTTATTTTAAATAATGTCAATATCAATATACTATTGTGAATTGTCAGTACAGTTTACAGAAAAAATTCACGGTATTATACAGTCATACATTCTGTCAACAAAATACGGCAATGCATTTTACATGTTTTGACCAGGTTTTGATTGTAGATTTTTACAACAAACTGTCAATTTTACGGGTACACAATGTAAAAAGGTCTACATTTAATGGGCGTCAGTGTTTTTTTAATTCTATACACATTCGCAAAAAATCTGTAATAACTTAACGAATACATAATACATTTTTCTAGTGTTTTGATAATTTTTTTATACAATGTTCCTGGCGCTTTTACAGTATTGTTAATTTGTTGGCAGATTTTTTCAGTGCAGTGCATGTTCGCTAAAACCGGTCCCTTTTTACACTTGACGACTCAACTTGCCGAGTGTTTTTGTGCTTTGCAACTTTATACTCAGGAAGTGCTGGCATAATTGTTGTACTGTTTTTTTCTTCATAGGCCTATATTACTTTCCCTATCCAGACGTATTAAAATTAGCTCTGGCTCGACTCTTAACTGTAAGGACTGCTGATTATATGTGAAAAAGATGTCGACGACCAGACTGAAGCCGGGTCGGGCCTTGCACAATCACAGCTTTTCTACAGTGTGAACTCTATATTCTTGGATAATTATCATAAAAAAATAAAACAAGGATGCTTTTTGTCGACATGCGCCAGCAGCATGAAACGGTGAAAAATAATGCGTCGCTGTAGGGGTGCGTACCGCAGACACGCGTTTGTGTGTTAACGCTGAAGACGCTGCCAACGCATAAGCATAACGAAAGATTGCGACACGCGTAAAATGCATTTACGAACCGTACGAATAACCCACAATAGCGGTCCTTGCCGGACAAAACCTGGCGGCCAGGGACCGGGATCTCCTTTTCTATATCTGTGGACAAAGTCTAGACTACAGTAACTACAATTTCATGATTTGTAGTTACACCATCGATGTATTCTTTATTTATCGCGGGTCTCTGTAAACGGCTGGTTATTATTGTCACATGTCTTAATACTCAATCATCGAGTTGGGCGAAATTCATATCGAAATTCAAGGAGTGCAAATTTCCTATTGTGCATTCCCTGATTTTACGCACTATATACGTCATATTGGTGGAATCCCCGGGCCCGTCACTACTAGCACGATTCATCTTGCTTCTCACAGTGGTGGCGACTTTTGTTGGTCCTTTATCATTTTCACTTGGATTTTATCATTTTCATTTTTTTACTATAGGCCGCCCTGTTCGAAGCAAGATGCTCCTACCTATCTAGATCGTTAGGTGTGAAACGCGCCGGGCGACACGTTTTTGTGTCGGATCCCATAGCATTATTATTTATGTGTTGTGATACTCACAACCTAGCTTACCGTGACCACAATCTTCTAAGCTTTAATTTAAGATAAGTTACACCTTCCTAACATTAAAAAAAATAAAAAATTGAAAAATACAATTAAAAAGTGAAAGTCGCCCAGTCAAACTTAATTTATTCGGTCCGGTCGGCCGTTTTTTATGTTCCACACGGGTGACGGGCCTGTTCCCCAGAATTTTACTGCGGTATGCAATCATGCCTTATAATGCAGCGGCCTATGTAAAGACACAATGATAAAAGCTTAAGGGACAGATGCAATATAATGCATGAAGAAGCGTGCTAGTCACTGCCAGGAAGCGGAAATTATGTATAATTAGCGGGGGGAATTACTTTTTACTGGATTTTATTAACAGGAATCGAAATTTATTCTTCATAAATGGATGTGGATTATCATAAGAACACTCTTAGTGCATCTCTTAATCACCTTTTGTGCCAGAGTCTGCCTTGAATAAAGTGTAATTTAACCTAATTCGAGCGCTCTGTGCCACGAGCGCACGACTCCTCAATATTTACATGAATGTAGCCCCACTGTCGCCAGTATAGATCCAAATTTGGAAAAGGCAGGGAACAGTGGGGTATGCTCAAGTTACACCATCAAAAAGAAGAAAAAAACCCAACCAGCCTGACCATGCCCGTAGTCTGGCCTATTCAGCCCATCATAATTCCTTTTTCTCTGGGCATCAAGACTAAGCCAGCATTCCCGCGCAACCGACCATACAACGCGTAAGAAAATACATAGTGTGCGCGTTACACGCAGCAAGTTAGCACGCTTATGTAGATGCCTATTTCAGAGAAGGAATTGTGACGGCGACTATAGTCCGTTTGCAGTTTATAGAAACAGACGAGCGCGCAGCTGAGGTTGGTGACATCGTATTCCCAAAGCTTATAGTTTTTCTTTACCATACTGTAGCATAGTGGTCGATCAAGTAACCTTTACGAAGCCGATATTACTGAAAGGAACAAAGGACCAATTAGGGGCTCTTCAAAATTCCTTTTTAGGAACGTACTTAAGTTTCCTAACGTCTCCAGCGACGTGTAAAGCCCAGTAGCAATTCTATGAATAATAAACTATGTCGATGTAGGGTAAAATGCGAAAAATATGAAATAAAATACTTAACCAGGTACTGCACACGCTGCAGTCTTACGTTGATCAATGTGGTTGCTACTGTTCGTTTACCTCCGGGATTATGCTGTCAAAATTTGCATTTGAGGTTGCCCCAATTATGCAAATCGTATTGTTGTTGCATCCAGCACGTTGTTTCCACAGCGAAGTGGCGTCCCAAGGGCCGCCATTGGAAATACAATTCTTTTTCAAAAAGAAATTGAACAATTAGAGACAATCTTTCTAAATTATCCCTTTAAATTCTTAACGAACACTCGATAATGAAAATCTTTTACTGATAAAATTCACTTCGTCTAGTGTACAGAATTGATTACAGATGAGCTAGACATGCTAAAACCTGTGATTATTGTCTTAGCACAGTGCGTTGCTTGGTGACCGTTTCATGCTTTCCCTGCTTTGTAGTCTGCAATATTCGCAAGCACCTAAGCTCCAAACAAAGCATGTTGAACGAACGTGAAAATTGCACACGGGGATCGGCGGCCTGTCACAGCCGATACGCCATATGACCTGACCTCTATACAGGTCAGTGGCCAATGGAGCATCTGTTTACAGATACCCTCGAGAGATGTAAACACATGGCCGCTGCTGCGATAGAATCCTGGATAGAAGCCGACGAAAATTGCTGATTTTTTCCTTCAAACGCGAGTAATCGCATTGATAGTAAAGACCCCAAAGTGCCTTAGTTAACATTAATCCCTATGATATTGCTCAATTGGGCATATGTGTGACCTAATCCTGCTGGGCATGACTCCTCCATATGTACAATTATCATAATGCCATTACATGTAACTTAATCAACGGAGGAGTCATGCCAAAATAGTGTGTAACTGATATGACAAAATTTTTGTCTCACATTCTCCAATAATTTTCACACTTCACGCAAATAAATATTACCTGATTCCACCTTGAAAGTATTCCTTAGAGTGTTATCAACAACATGATAGTCGTAAATATCTTCATCAACTCTTTTATGAAGTGAAATTTAAAGGTGCAACGAGAGATTTTGAGACACCCAAATATTGTGTCATAATAGTAATTTCATAAAGATTAGACACTCAATAGATTTCTTACCTTGTGTTGGCTACAGAAATGTGCTAAAAGAGAGAAAACGGGCGATTTTGATTTGCTTATATTTCAATGTAAAACATAGGCTGAATTTCAGATGGGAATATTTTTGATGGAAAGCTTTACATCAGGGCAAAAATCAGTACTTTTGATTTTTTAGGGACACCTGATATGTGAAATCTCTCGTTGCACCTTTAATGAAATTTCAAGATTCTGACCGGTGACTAAGTCCCGATTTTGTATTGCTATTTTAAGCCATTCACGCATTTAAAATTGGTTATTACTGGTGCTAAAGGTAGAAGTAGGCAGGTTCATACAGAAGAATAGAGGGCACACTCCAGGCATACAAGGAAATGGCTGAAAAGTGTGACCACATATGGGAAATGTGTTAAGAAGTGCAGTGACAACAACCAGACTTAAATAATCTGATACATATAAATTAAAGTAAATCTAAATCTGAAATTATTTTTGTTCAAGGTATTAGCGGTTTTTAATTAGAGCTCCCTGCAGGTTTGAAAGCACGACAAATTAGCATATAGCAGCTATTTCAAGATTTGAAATATACAGGAAAATATATAATAAGATCTGAAAAATAAAGGCATGTTTTATGGCTTGCCTTTATTTTTCAGAATGAGAGTATCTATTTTTAAATATAAATATAAAAAACAAGTGATTGTCTGCTTAAAATTAAAGTTTTGGCTCATTTAAGGCTTAAGCTACTGAAGGCAGCTATATTTCCTGCGCTGGTCACACAATTTTGCATGAAATGTGACTACATTTGGTAGCAAAATTTAAACATTCAAAAATCCGTAACTTTCAGGCATCCTATGACAGTGGTTGACCCCTCATTTTGTTTCTAATTTTTAGCACTTTAAGATTTAATATTCAGACCTTCAATCAAAAATTTAAATTTCATGAATCTGCCTAGTAGAAGAGTGTTTCGCGAAAAAGGCACCGGTGAAGTGTTGAATAGGAATTCAGGTAAGATATATGAAAATTGGAGGGGACCTGTGTCCGTGGTCGAATTTTCAGGCTAACAAAATGTCATAGCGTGCACATAAGTTTTGGGGACTTCACCTATAGACTGTTAAGGCTACTGTTAAAGAAAGTCATGGGAAGTCCCAATTAGTGGGACTAATGTGTGACCACACGTCTGCATGATAATGGCCTTGGAAATGTCCCTCCTTTTTTCGCCGGGCTCTCATAGTGCCCGCCCCCCCTTTGTAGCCCTCGGGGCTACACCTAGGGTGCGGTGGTACCGAAACTACTGTAGCATAGGCTGTGGGTCAAAACATACACGCAGGGACACGTCCCCGATTCCCCATTGCCTCTATTATTTTGAAGCATTTGACCACGAAGCTGGATTCTGAAGGGACATCCTGAGTGAGACTATTCACCCAATCACAGATTTTTTTTATCTCTTTTATGTTCAAAATCAACAAATAAATTGCCTCTCGCTCCCTAAATTCACCTATTGCAAGTGCGAACCAATTATAATAGTCTCTACACAGATTGCTACCACGTACGCACATCGAGCACAGTACATTCTACGTACATACTAGCTCAGCGACGAAATTTCTGGTGTCTGTACGGTTGTTACATGGGAAGACTTTTTCACCAGACAGGAGATAGAGACATAATTGCTACTGTCTGTAGATAAAATGTACATAAAGAGTTCAATGTAGATGATATGGATACAAATAGTAAGTTTTTTCACTTAGAAACTTCGCTCACTTCAAGTCGTATTGAATTTGATACTGATAGTGCCAAAATATATTGATTTCATAAATGGAAGGATTTCCGAAATTTTTGCGTCAAGCTTGTTGTTTCTGAAATTAATTTGGCACATTTTGAAGGTAGTAAATCCAATGAGTTAAGTGTTCGAGTACCAGAAAAAAAAGTTGCGCCACAATTTAGCCATCATTGGGGCCCCAGCATAGCTGGCCGGGCCACTTAGCAATCAGTGGTGCGTGTTGTAGGTTGTGGATGTGTGTGTGTATTGTGGATGTGTGTGTGTGGTATGTGTATTGTGTGTGTTCACCAAATTGTAAGTTTTTAAAAATTGACCTCAATGAAAAGCTTTAAACTTCAATTGAACCAGACTTCTGTCATAGGTGCACAATGGATCCCTCATATGTTGATGAGGTCAAAGGTCATATTGAAAGGTCAAAGGTCATGTGAGGATTCACAGTTGAAAAATGGGCTTAAAATGTAAAATTGATCTAAATTGAAGTTAAATTGGAACCCCCCAAACTTTGTCATAGGTGCACATTGCGATCCCTCAATGTTGATGAGATCAAAGGTCAAGTGCCAGGGTCAAAGGTCATGGGGCGGCCACAGCTTATATTCTTTGAATATAGCGGCGCGAAGCCAGAACCGCGAAATTCTAGTTTAATTTTATTACTATTTGCAATTTTAAAACTAAAATTAAATTTTTGATTTTGATGTTAAAAAGTGTTGCTTTGTCAATGGCAGTTTCTCTCTCTCCCTCATTATTACAACTTGATAGATTTCCAAAAAATGAGAAGAGCGCTCTGTGCCATTTTATTCACTGGATTCAGAAATAAAGTGACTTTGAATCCAATAAACAACAAAACTTTACTAAAATTTTGGTTGAGGCTCAATTCACATGCTAATTCATCAGAATTTTCTCACTGAAAGGTACATGGCTGACGACTCGGCAATCACACTACCGGCACCTTGGAATGAAACACCACATGTGCTATTTCAGAAAATAACTATCTATGCAGGGGGCATTTCGTGTAACTTGCGGGAAACAAGTTTGATTCTCACCAGGTAATTTGGAGAACCATTGATTCAGACCTCTTTCGGTAAGATTGTGAATTATTATAAGGTTTTATAAACTTATTCCACGCTTAAATTAGCTGGTTGGTGAAACTTAGAAGTGATTACCACGCGTATTTTTACATTTCTAGAAATCTAAATACAATTATTTTTGTATGAGATATTACTTCGTCAGCTTACAGTTTACTAAACTCTTAATGATAGCAGCTCAAGGTGACAAGTGATTTCAAAAGGGACGGACTACTTTTTTGGCAGAAGGTAATCTTCACAATTTTTTAAAGGAACATATATTTGGAAAGCTGGATTTTTTTTAAAATTTAGGCTTAAAAACTATGTTTCGAAATGTGACATTACTGGCTTCAACGACCACTACAAGTTTAACTACTTACCGAAGGAAACACTTTAATATTAAACCTACAAGTTTCATTCCATGTATGAGTTCTTTTACTCACAAAAATAGTGATAAATTAACCTATGCTGTCTCTTCATATCTAAGAGTACTAGCCAGTCAGTCAGTCCTCAGTTCTAAAGCAGAAGAGAGAGACTTTGGAAGAACAAAATCCAATGATAAGGCGTGGGATTCTGATTTCATTTCTTAATAGATTTGGACTTCATTAGGAATGCATGCGTTTGAATAGACAAAATCAAGAATCGCATGCATTTAAGGGCACCAAAAATGCAAAAATTACCGAATTCTGCACCCTGCGAAGGCTGACGAATCGCAAACCGCGGCGAAACTCTCTTCATTTTGTTGTCAAAAACACAAAATTACAATGTTGACGGCACCGTTAGCAACTCCCAAGAGTATTGAACGTTCTCACCTGCTAAAATTTAGCATTTCCACACGAAATTTCCATAGTGCTGCAGAACCGTCAGACAAGTCCACTTCCCGCATCACCTTGTTTACAAATTGCAGACTGAACAGGTACAGAATTTACCACATACCTCGATATACTAGTATTACATTGGAATTTTCCTACACATTGTTTTATTTTGTGTATAAAGTAGTGGCAAAATAGACGAAAGTGTATTTTCTAACTAAGATTTTTATTATTGCATTGATGTTAGTACCAGCTAGTACGTTTCTAAAATTTATTTTGCCGTTTTTATTAAATGAAAAACCTGCATTTTATATGGTACACTAGGGCACATGGTAAACACATGGCTTTGATGTGACAGTATTGGGGGTCAGGTCAATTTTTCGTAAACACCGAGGAATGTTTGATCGAAGATATGTACGGACTTCCGTCATTGTAAAGCGGACTTTCGCCTTAATATTTTGTTTGTTTGACAATAAAATCGAACAATATTCATCAGTTCTTTTGAAGAAAAAAATACATTGGTTGTGATTCTCCTATTTCCATAATCGGTAGGCCAAGGCCCAAAGCATTATTTTTTTTCTTGACTGAGATTATTATACGCGAATCAACTCTGATTCGCGTGTGAACAATCTGGCGAGAATCATTACGCGAATCGATTCGCGGAGTCGCGTCGAAATTGCAGCCCTGCTATGGATAATATCCATTTTATAATATGTTTTTTAACATCTCTTTTGCTTGTATTTGCATTTTGCAATCTAAAATATTATCTTATATTGTTTGTATGTCTGTTGCTTTTTTTTCACTATAGGCCTAGTGTATTACTACTACGTTAAATTTCCCACATTATGTAATTTGCGAATTCTGAGCACTGGCGGTGTGCGGGTCTCCAACTCCAGTTGCTTCAATTGCAGATACCCCTCTAGGCAGGCTTCGAAATAAGAAAAAAAATCCAAGGGTCCTCACTAATTTCCAAGGGTCCCATAACAGTACAATGTATGAATATTTTTTTTACTATTTCCAAGATTCGAGCCATTCCATATGCAGTATGCTGTTAAAAACAATATCATCAAATGGCATACTATTTTATGTGGCTTGATGTATCATTTAAGGTTCATAATGATAGATATTATTATCAAGTTGGCAACACCACATACCCGTATTGTTCCTAATAAACGCCCGGGGCGGTGCATTTTTCAAAAGTGGGGGCGTTTATTACAGTCAAAATGGAAAGTCAAAAAATCCCAGCAAAAATCACCTTACCCAGTTTATAAAGGGTGTTCAGTGCGCGCTCCTGGGGATTTCAACCCAGGGCTATTATAATCAACACGTGGGTCCAAGTTATATTCTTCCCCAATCGCCATCCAAATTATCGGCCCGCGTCGCCATTTTGAGAGGGTTTACTCCGGGTATGTAATTTCGCATTGAAACAAAATGTTTTCCAGAATATGGGCGACTAACCGAAATCACGTAATGCCAGGGTTCACACTAGGTTTTGAAAAAAGTGCGTCTACTTGGACGCAAATTTGTTTCCCTGAGGTTGAAAAAGTGCGTCAACTTAGAATTATATGCGTGTCAAGGTTTGAGCACTGTTGTAATACTTAAGGTGCAACGAGAGATTTCAAATAACAGGTGTCCCTAAAAAATGTGAAAATTCTGA